>VZUI01053733.1:0-28907 GCA_013401135.1 Cettia cetti
TTTTTCCCAGTGGGTTGCTAGGAAACTAATGGCTGGGTGCTTAAGGGTGCTTGACCAAGGCAGGGAAAGAACAGGGTGGGGGGCAGTTGCGCTCTCTTGCTCTTGGCATGGGAGAGGGCAGGTCTGGCTGCTGCTGCAGGAGGATTTTCATTGTCTCCACTGGCTCCGGTCCTGAGAAAGTCTACCATCATTGGCTCCTGAGCTCCAGAACAGCTGAGTCCATCTTCTCCTGCCCTGTTGGGCCGACCCTGTCCTGCCGCCGCTGTTTCCTCTGCGCTGCTTTGCGGGACTGTGTTCTCCTCCCCTGCTGGGACGTCCCTGCCGCTACCACCGGCAGAGCTTTCTGCTCTCACCCACCGGCCCGGGATTGTTCCACTGTTCCAGCCTGGTGCTCTCGAGTGAGATCAGACTGCCCTGAGCTTTGTGAGAACAAAACCCCTCGAGGTCTTGCCTGGTTCTGTTTAGTATTATTGCTGTAATTGTTATTGTTTGTTTGCACTGTTATAAATACTAGTAAAGAACTGTTATCCCAATCCCCATAACTCTGCCTGAAAGCCCCTTTAATTTCCTAAATTAAAGGAAGTCCTGCCCCCTCCTTAGCAGACACCTGTGTTTCAAACCAAGACAAGAATGTAAATCCCCTCCCTGGAAATTATTATAATTTTGCTATTAAGGGCTTTCAGGCAAAGATTTGGGAATAACAGTTTTGTACTAGGAATATTAAAAATACAAATGTAGTAGTTAAAAAAAACAAGCAAGCAAACAAAAATCCTAGAAAACCCTGACAGAGTCAGAATACGACCTGACAGACACCCTGTTGGTCAGGGTGTTTGTAGCAGTCCAAATAAATCCTCCTGGAGAAACAGACGTTGTTCTGTTGGAGTAGAGATGATTCTGTAGAAGGGTTCAGTGGCAGTGAGATGGGACCAGTCTTCCTCTGGAATCCAGAGGCTGCCCTCATTCTCAGGTTTTTATCTAGGTAGGAATAGTTGGCTCCTCCCACTGTGTGGAGCATTTCACAATGAGATGATGTAATTGTACCAGTCTGGTGGTGAGCCTCAATGGCCCATTAACAGCAGATATATCCCCCAGGGACAATGAATCCGGGAAGAGATAAGGATCCCTGCCCCACCTGGTTTTAACAGCTGGCCCATTAGCAGAAGACAGTTGCTCCCTTGACCCCCCCCAGTGTTATGAAGAATGGGTTAGACAAGAGATAAAGGAAACACCTCCCCAGCCGGTTTCAACAGATGTAAATAGAAAAACATTTTTTGGTAACATTGTAACCTAAGACAATCACAGTGATCACACGAACGGCTACAAGAAGATGTCCTACTTTTGAGCTAATTGATGCAATCTGAAATGGAAATTCACATTATTTTCCATAACTGTCCTGGTGTGAGAACTCCAGACTGCATTGCTGTATTAATAGAAGAGCTTTTTTTTCCCTGGTTTTATGGTGAAGATGAGTCTGGGAGATCCTGTGGATCTTTGGGGGTGGCAGAGAGAACTTTTAGTAAGAATAAAGCCTTGTCTCACTGCTTCCCCTGGGTGACCTGAGACATACTCTGCTCAAGAACTCCAAAAGAAGGCAGGACATGAGCCCCTGACACACAGCTTAGGGTGCCAGAAACCAGCCCTTGCTCTGGGCCTCTGAAAAATTGTAGAGGGTCTGTCAGGAATGGAAGAATGGCTGGTTTACAGGGAAGACGGAGCTGGAATGGTGGGGGAGAATGAGAAGGAAGAGGGCAAGAAAAGTTCGCACGAGAAGTTCAAAGACATTCTTTGGCTTCTTCTGCCTCCTGTGCTTCTCAGCCAGTGCTGGGGCCATGAAGACACCTCTTAGTCTATATTTCCTTTTCCTCTTTCACTGGGAATGGAAGAGTCATGTGTAGTTGACCCTGCTCACCCCCTCTTTCCCTCTCCATTTCCTTTCCCAGCAGCATCTCTCTGGGATACACAGCCATCTGGCTGTTTATTGTAGCAAGAGGTGAACTCTTAGATGTATCCTTTGGAATTTGGTTCTGGTTTAGTGATTTCTCTGTCATTCCTTTGCATTTTCCATACGTCTTGTTCACGTCCCCAGAGCCACTGCTGTTTGAGTGCACTCTGTTCTTTTGTATCGCACGTACTTTCATGTTTCTTCTTTGCCCCAGAACTTCTCAACATTCTTGTTTGGTTTCTATTATTTTTATTCCATTTTTTTCTCACATTTCTCTGCTTCCTGTTAGCATAGGGAGCACCATCTCACTCTGTAGCAGTCAACTGAGGGTAGACATCAGCCTCACTCCTGCTCTAATCCTATCCACCCTAGGTCAAGACACTGATCTCAGAGAGATTGCTGGAAGTGGAAAGGGAAGGTGCAGATGGTTACAGAGGAAGTTCAGCTTTAAAAGCTTTTCAAGTTCAGCAATTGGATAATTAGCAAGGCTCCTTACCCCTCTCCTTTTGTGCTGTGAGTAAAATGCACAGTACAGTCTGCTTAACTTTTTTGCTGCTAGCAGCAGAGGTGTTGGTAAAGAGATAGGGAAACAAAAAGGAGCATCTTCCATGAAAAATCCATCTGTTCTGTATTGGTAAGAGAGCACAAGATACTGAGAGTATAATAGAAGCTGAGCTAAAATAGAAGTATATCCTGGGTACTTTCATACTCCTTTCCTCTTCCAGCATTTCTCACAAGAGAATGTTAGCTGCACTGCTCCTGGAAATTGATTTCTTGATGAATTTCTCTGGTGGTGAGATAAATTATGACTGAACCTTTCTCTTCTCTCACTGATTAATTCTGTGATTCTTAGGGATGTCCTTTGTAGAGCTAAGAGTTGGATTTGATTATCCTTGTGGGTCCTTTCCAGCTCACATTCTATGATTCTGTTAGAGTGTTGTTCTAGGCTCTTTCAGTATGTAAGAGTTTTCCCTTTTCATGTCATTCCTCTTGCTGTAACAGTGAACTTGCCATGGTTGTTTCCTTGTGTTGGTCACCATCAGGACAGGGCTGAAGGTGAAGTTGATGCTGCTGTGCCATCACAAGTGTTCCATGTGACAAGGAGCACTCAGGGCTGTTGTGCTGGGATCTATGCTGAGGAGGTTGAATGGCCACTGACGACTTCACAGTGGCAAAGGATAATTAAACAACTGTGTCTCATTGCAGCTCATGACAGTTTCCAGCTGCTGCTGAAAATGATTCCAGATGTGTTCTTTGGAACCTCTGGTTGTTAAGAGCACCCATGTTTTGGGAGGGTGAGAGCTCTTCCCAAGATGCATGTGGCATCCCTGCCTTTCTCCCTTAGACATGAGAGGTCAGCAGCACTTAGAAATACACTCACAGGACAAAACCCTGTACCTCCAGTGCCTCTGTTGTTCCAAGAGCTCACAGATGTGCAGTTAAGTAGGGAACAAAGGATTGTCTCTGCCTGTTACCTGTAAACGCTTTTCCTTATGTACAATTACCTTTAGGGCCCACTGTGTCCCATAGTGGAGACATGCAGATCAAAGCAACCTTAGTGATTATCCTGTCTAGCAGCACAAGGCAGGATTTTCTCCTGGTTATCCGTATATCCTTGGTTTTCCTGGCCTGATACCTCCCCCTGCTGTTCCCTGTCTTTTTGGCACTCGGCATCCAGCCCCATCCCAGCTCTCCTTCACTCCTGCTGGTAACTCTGGTAACTTCGGAGCTGAGGTTGGACGCTGGCGTGGCACGAGAGCAGAGGCGGGACAGTGGGTGAGGCTCTCGGAGCAAGAGAGTGTCTTTAAAGGGAGATCGTGGGCTTGGCATTCTCAATGAGCTTTGAGTGGGGAAGGTCTCGAAAGTCAGAGGGGCTCAGCTCTGGGAACCCCAAACTCAGGAGCTGAAGGCCACTTCTGTTTCTCAACCTTTAGGAGAACACCATCTCCCCATCTCCCTCTTAAGTTCTGGGTTTAAGTGATTTCCTAAGCTTTGCATGGTTGATTTATTTTCTTTTTTTTTAAATGATAGTTTACGCACTCAGTCCTGGTGTCATTAAAATTCTTCTTTTATCCTTCCCAGCATGAACACTTCTAGGCTGAGACTGGTTTATATTTTAGTGGTTTAAAAGTAACAAATGTAATGAGTGCTATAATTTTGGGAGAATATAAGGAGGAAGAAGAGTGTCATTGGCTTATTTCAGCCCCTTCACTGCACCACACAAACCACCCAATATGAAGCAAGCAGGCAGCTTTCCCAAGACATGTGCAGGATAACAGTATTCCGTCTGACTTTTGCCCAGGAGATGTCAGGGGAGGAAAGGGATTTTGTCATCTGTGAGGGTGCCCCAGAGAAAAGGAATAACACTATAGTGTAAAATCTTGGTGAAAGGGACCATTTTTATTGCACAGGAATTCAACATGCTGTTCAAAGGATGGTCATCCCAACTGGGTGCCAGCCCAGAAAAAGCACTTAAAAAAAACCCCAAAAAACCCCTAAATGCACTACAAAGCAAAACAATAAGTAGAAGTTGGTGCATTACAAATAAAATGCCAAACAATCTTACTAAATTAGCACTTAGATGTTAGAACTGAATGCTTTCAAATTAGATATAAAACTTTGATGTTGCAGTGGCACATCTCAGCAGACGTGAATTCCCTGTTACAGGTGCCACCACATGAAGGCTTTGTGGATGGTTTTCCAAAGGTGCTGTTTCACCCCAGAATCACCAACCAGAGCAGTCCAAGGATACCTGCATTAAGCCAGTGGATAACGGTATGTGCCTTGACTCCATGAATGTGCTTCCATTGTGCTCCACATGTGCTACATGTGCTTGGTAGGAGGGTGCCTAGAAAAAAGGGATGAGAAGGCAGGGCTGAGAAGGTTCAGAGCACATGGTCTGTGCTTCTGTCCAGGGAAGGAAGTGGGTGGTGGTTGTGCAGTGAGCCTGAGTAGCCCTGTCTGTGGAGGTTTATTTAGAAACACAGTTACACTAGTACCACCACAGTGCTGAGTCAGTTACAGTTGGAATTGGCTCTAATGGTTTTCTTTTCAGCTCAAGTGTACTGCTACTGCTAGTGACCTGTCCTTCCAAACCCTAAATCAGCCTGTTCCCAGCCAATGTTTTACAGTGCTTTTAGGAAAATCATACTTTTGACTGATGGAAATCAAACAGAGCTGAGTTCCATGTGGACTAAGTTGGAGAGAAGACCATTAATGTATTCCCCTATTTCTGGGACACAAGAATGTGATTCATGAGGCTGTTCCTGTCTGTGATGAAGAACTATCCAGAAACATGGATATGCAGGACAGTCCTGATATTCCTGATGGGCAGGAACTGAGGATAAGGCTGGTAGTGACTTAAAAACAGAAGGAAGGAATGACCTAGATTTAGGCAAGTTGTTTTCTACA
The DNA here is from genome assembly GCA_013401135.1 of Cettia cetti. NCBI lineage: Eukaryota > Metazoa > Chordata > Aves > Passeriformes > Sylviidae > Cettia > Cettia cetti. Next base: position 5,354 of record VZUI01053733.1, read on the forward strand.
ACAAGTATAAAATACTCATTGCAGGCTCATTCCCTAGCTATTCCCCAATTTTCTATGGTACGTCTCTATCCAATACTGTTACTGTGAGTCTATTGCACTTCAAGTGTTTTCATAACTTCTTTGAGCAGAAGCATGCAGACTTTGGCTGTGATTTTATTTGGTTCAGCTGGTGAACTCGTCCTTGGCTTGTCAGGAGACAAGGGAAAATTCTCTATTTAGATGGGCAGAGCTCCTGCAGAGAAAAACTATGACACAAGACATCTGGTTATGCTTGGAATGCTGCTGTGAAAATCACTCTTATTTCCCTAGACAAATCTCATCCTTCATCTTTGTCTCCAATTCCCCACATGTAAAAAAAAAAAAAAAAAAAAAAAAAAAGATAACATTGCCTGATCTGTTTGTGGGAATGAATCCACAACTACTTGCAGTGCACTTAAATGCTGTGGAAACAAGCTCAAAGAAAAGCCAGCCAATAAAGAGAGTGATGAATAACACAAGCCAATGTAAACCATTCCTTGGCCATGGTACAGCTCAGTTTTAATGACTCATGGTCTCAGGCAATGTGAAACAACACCTTGGTTTCTGATAGAAGAATAATTTTATGTTGCATCCTACATCCAGTGTTCCCAGACATGCACAGGGAAAGGCAGTTTTTTTACATGTTTGCTTTTCAACCTTCAGAAAGATTTAAGAGGGGTTTATTCCAAATCTGCAGCAAAGCCAGTGTTTCTTTCTGAAGATTAGTAATTAGATCCTGTGGCAGCACTTAAATATTTTGGTCCTTTAAGAGCATCTTAGATTAGATAGTCAGATAGGAATGCACGATAATAAACTAAGCAGACAGGGCCATGTGCTGAGTTACTCATTATCACTTCAATCCAGGCTGAATTGTGTGAACAGGCCAACACTAAAATGGCAGAAAAGTAAAGTGGGCTTCTTAAAAATAATGCTATTTTTTGCTCTCCATAACTGATTATATACATGTTACTCTAGAACAATCCAGAAGACAGGATAAGGAATATGTCATTTTATCCTTGCCTGTCTTTTGCTGACTTCCTAAAAAACTGCAGCTTTGAATAGATATGATGATACTCTGAAAGTCTAAATTATGTTCTATTAAAAACTTTGTAAATGTTGATGGCCACAAGGCAGGCTGTGTTTCAATGGATGTTTGTGGGAGCTCTGCTGCCTCCAAACAGGATTGGACACTTGTAGAGGGCAACCTGATCCCAGAAAGGCCCTGTGGGATGCCATTCACAGCTATGATTAGAAATGTCCCAAGAATGTGTGGGGAAGGAAGAGTGCACAGCCTGCCTGAGGTAGTGCCAGCATGGTCTCCATCTCTCTCCAGAGGAGCCAGATGGCATTGTCTCTTTTTCTCAGTGATTTTGATTCGATAAGGTTGCCTTTTCCTTGTGCTCCACAGTAACAGTTCCCTCAATCTGTCTGCAAAGGACCTGGGAGAAGGGGAACATCTGACTCGAATTTTTGCTGTGGGATTCTCTCATGATATGCTGCTGACCCCACTCCCCAGTGCTGGCATCCACCATGCTGTAGCACTCCAACAGCACAGGGACAGCACCCCAGACCTTCTCAGCCTGACAGCCAATTTTCCACTCCCATCTTTTTCCAGACTCTCTGGCAGCTAATGAATCTTTACAAGAGGTTTTCCTTCCTTTTGCCAGTGTACTAAATTTAAAGCCTTGAGATCACTGTACAAAGACTTAACTAAACTGCAGCACTAATAATTTTAGCCAACAAGTTACTGGCTGAGTTTAATTTCTTCGATTATTTGTTATTATCTCCCTATATGTTTTAATTCTTTTTTTTTCCTTAACATGCAGACTTTGTGATTTGTATGACATACTTGCCTTTGAGCTTTATTCAGAACGAGCCCTAATGCAGCCTTGAATTAGCTGAAAATGTATATTTTTAATTTAAATTGTGTTTTTAAAAGAGACTTGCAACTGCAAATTTTGCCAGAAGGTGGAACTGAAGCTCCATCTCCCAGCAGCTGCTTCAGCACTGCTGAGAGGAATGCACTTAAAAGCCTTGGATTCAGTTATCATTTCCCTCTTTCTCTTGAGGCAGTAGCTGGAAAGAACTCTGTCTACGTTCCAAGTGGATTAATTATTCTGTTAGATCCATTTTACCCTAATCCAATGATCTAAACATCATACCAGACCTGAAGGGACTTTGGGTGCTCATTTAAAAACGTGAAGATTTTATTATTTCGGAGACTGCCTGAAGGAAACTTTTTTTGTTTAGTCTTTTGGTACTTAAGGTTCTCAGCAGTCAGAGTTTATCAGCAAGAGATGTGACTATTTCTAGTAACAGAACTCAGGGAGCTGGTACTTTTAGCAGAGTGTCAGCACATTTTACAATGAATTATTGGGTCATATTAGTCAGTGAGAGCCCATTCCAGAGACACTGATGAAGATGGAGGCCCTGCATGTGAGTGTGTTCCTTTTCAGCTGTACACAGAGTTCTCCAGAGAGCTGTCAAAGCAGAGAACAGCAACAAAAAAGGTGTGCAACTTTCCTGGGGTCACAGTGCTGGCAAGTGGCACAGCAAGAATTGCATACATCTCCTGAAACAAAGTTGTTTGCAGACAGCACTGTGCCCTTCCCAGGGCACAGCAATTACATTTATTACTTGTTCACTTTAGCAACAGATCCATTATCTGTCCCTCCTGTTTTTTACTTCTCTCTCTCCTCCCTTCACCCAGAATCTCAACCGCAGCCAAATCTGTACCTCTTTTTGGGGAAGAGAACTGCTCAGAGAGATTCACAGCCTTAAATGTAATGGAAATATTTGCTAATGAATGAGCCCTCGTTTTGCACGTTACAAGGAAACACTTAATTGACAGTGGCCACCAGATAACAGATTTAATTAATAAATCTATGTGGCGTCACATACACCACAGGAAGGGATTATAGGGGTTAAAGTGTCTGTCTGGTGGACTTTTATGGAAGAGTTGTGTTGCCTGTCTTTTAGCATGAATAACCCACATGTCTGTGACCTAACACTTACAAAGGGAGGGGGTCAATTGGTTCTGAGAACACAGCAGCCCCATCAGGGTGTTTGAACATGGTTTGGATGGCATCTGAAGCACACCAAAGGCACATTTGTTTTATTGTCTCTCCAGCCAGCATTGGGTTCCTACGCTGCTGTCTGTTCTACTGCACACAGGGCCCTGAGTTGGACAAACAGGCTTCTCAAACTCAGCAGTTAATTTGAGTCCTTAGTGCCTCAGACAGGTTGTCAGCACCCACTCCCCCGTGAGAGTATGCTCCAGAAATGGGGACTTGGTAACTGTATTGATAAACTAATGAAGCTTTGCTGAACTTCCTCTACTAATACAGTGACTCCATACCCAGTGGAGTATGCACCTGGAGATCCCACTGCAGTCCGTTAGGGAAGATGGATTACTGTCTCTCTGACCTGCAAGCTGTTCTCCATGTTTGCAGTGTGATGTGAAGTCATAGAGAGTCTACGACTCCTGATCAGTCTGGTTTTTGCTAACACTGGAAGGTTCCATGCATTGACAGGGGGTGGAAGAAGGTGAGCTTAAAGGTCCCTTCCAACCCAAACCATTCTGTGAGTTTGTGATTGTAGTCCTCTTCTATTTGCATGCTCATTTTAGAGCTGAAAGTGTTTGTTTGTGACACACAAAGGGGTAACATTCACAACCATCACCAGCCCAGGAACAGTCACTCACCTTTACCCACTCTGCTCCTGCTCAGATGCACATAAATCCTCAGAAATCCCTGTAGAGGGGTCAGAAAGCAGCAGCTGCCCATGTGGACCTTTGCTCAGAAGAGCTCTACCTCCCCATATCAGCCTGCCAAGCCCTGTGGAACCTTATAGAACCAGCCCCATTTATCCTAGCCCATGGGCCAGGCAGCACACCTCCTGTTACTTGTGTGTGCAGAGTGACAACTGGCAAGAGAGGAAAAAAGGCTCTCTGCCTGAAGTGCTGCCTCAAACCCAGAGAGCCCTTTGGGACATGGCAGAGTTGTTTGTTCTCCTGTACACAGGAACATCTTGGAGAAATGTGACCATACCAGTTCTGCTGAGAACAATTAGGGACAGAAAACCCTTTAACCTATTCTTTGCCTTCCCAGCAATCAGTTGTGGCTTACCAGTACAGTCAACATTACACCCCAGTCAACATACTTTGCCTGAACGAAGGCTGCCTTTAGTCTAGATATTAAAAAAATATGTTAAAAATCACACTAAGTTGAAAGGAGCAACATTTCTCAAGGATGCAGGACTTTATTGTTAACCAGTTACTTATTCAACAAAGAAAACGGTTGGAGCATGGAGACCTAATTAGCTGGTAATTATGCTCAAGCTTTGCCTTATCTGGATCACAAGACAGATCTTTATTCTCTATCAGTAAAATCCTATTGCAGGCAGTGGAACAGGAATCATCTGTTAAAGTGGATCTTGTTTACAATCCCAGTATTCTGGAACAATGGGGGTTTTCACACTCAAGTCTGCAGAAACATCTCACTGCAATTACTTTATTACTATTAATCACTATCAGGCTATGAAGAAGTAGTAATAGAAGTTGAAAAGAAACATAGTTTACTATGAAATTGATTCATTCTCTAGCTGCAGCTGAATAATTTCTTTCTGCTCTCTTAATAGGAGACTTTCAATAAGCCTTGACCCTTCTTTCATGTGTTAATGTACATACCTACTTTAATGCTTCTATATTAATGTTCTTCTAGACTTAGAGCTACAGCTGTGGTAAACCATGATTTCTTTTAATACACAAAGGACAGAATAAGACACAGAGAAGAATTAAGACTAAGGAGTCTCCAAGAGCTCCCTGACCCCTGTAGCTTATAAGGAGATTTCCTGCCTACACCAGGGATCCATAGCTGATGAAAATAAAATTTTGTGTGAGCTAGAAAGACTTCAGTAACTAAGTCTTAGAACATTCCTTTTCAAAGCTAAAAATTACACTCATGGAAAATTTAGAATTGAGAAAAAATAGCTCTGTATAAAAAATAATGATCTATAATAATATGACCTTACTATAAGAGCTCAGACCTTTTTTTTCTTCATGGTATCCTTCTAGGCCAATATTGTCCAATTATAACAAATATAAACTTGTTTTACATTAGCCTTGCCTATTTCAAGAGTTAAAACACTTCATTTTCAATTGATGAGATTAACATTGAGCTATTAACACAATATAACCAGCAACCATAACTAGTACAGCTCTCTTAAACTGTCCTGTCCCCTTCTTACAGTGCAGAGGGCACTTAGCCCAATGACCCCTAGTTGTTGCTTGCAGATGGAAGTGCAAGAACTTGGACATCTTATGAAAGGGGGAAGATGAGCTTTCCTTCTGTTTATTTCTTTTTTTTTCTTTTCCTCCTTCTAGCAGGAAAACTTTCACAGCAAAACATGAAATCCTGACTGGGGAAGGAAGGTGTTGCCCCAAAATGAGAGCATAAAATGGAGCTAAGCCATGAAGAATTTAAATGTAAAATATTAGTGCAGTTAAGTAGGAACATCTCTGGAATATGAAGAAATGTTAATGGCAGATTGGTGGCAGACAGGGAGCAGGGACAAGCTTTCAGGCTGAGTCTAGAAACCATTTTTTTCTGTGTTAAGGATACTCAGCAATTGCTGTTATTGTTTCCTTCATCAGGAAAGTGGAAATTTATTTACCCTGGGAAGTCTTTGAAATGGGTGGAAGGCAAATGAGAACAATTCTGCCTTGCAAACAGACACAATGAGGATCGATGAGGATCGGTGCAGTCTGGGTTAAATCCTGAGTAAAAGACCAGGGCTGCTCAGTTACCAGCTGAGACACCCCTGAGGCTCCCAGCAGCTGTAAGATCCATGGCAATAGGGATTAAGGTCTTTCAGAATGCCATTGGAAAACGACTGGGGGAGCAGGCAAGGAAATAGGTAATGGTAGAAGAAAAACAGCTCAGGATCAAGCATAAAGCTGAGGCTATGGGCCCAAAAATGGGACAACTGAGTTAAGGGACTTGGGGGTGCTCCTTAAATAAGGGGATTGGACACACTGGACACATATACCAGTTGTTTGATGTCCTACCCCTCCCCTTGCACTAATAGCAAGCGAAAGCTCTGGGGCTTAACTATTGGCACCAGAGTCTTAACAGCTATGTGTATTTGAACATCCTAATTACAGGGAATGGCAATGGAATTAGAGCTGATTCCTCCCTGTTCCTTACTGGCTGATTTGTCTGATCCCAAGGCTGGGGTCAGGGCCTGTCTCTGCATGAATTTGGGGATTACCCAAAAATCTCTGTGTTGCAGGGAAGGGAAGTGAGGCAGAGCCTGGAGCTCAGCAGTGGCACAACTTGATGGATTGCAGATTCCTGTGGGTGCCACAGTGCTGTTAAGCAATATAGAGTGTGACAGATTTGCTTCCAGAGTGGCACTGGTGCAGCCAGGTTGTTCTTCAGGGTCAAACCTTTTATTCCAGGGTTGCTCTGAGGGTTTCAGTGTTCTGAGCAGTTCTGACTGAGCTAGGACTGAAGAAGCTGAGTACTCTGCAGTACTCTGCACTGTCAATGCAGAATGTCCTCTGCAGCATTACCAAACCCCTCGAGCTGGGTGCTGGCTCCCAGCTGATGTTGAAATACCCAACTGCTGCAACCCAGGTAACAAATCCTTCTGGTAATGGCACAGTTCTCCAGCTCTGGTGATGAAATTGATTCATGAGCTGTTACACAGGTAAGGATTCTATGACTTTGTGGAAGGTCAAGGAATGACACAGAGCATCATAGGGAGCCAAATTAGGCACTTTTAATAGGAGTGAGCCTCTATTCTGTGTTTCAAGACCCCAAACCCTGTCTTGTCTGACTTCCACACACACAGCCAGTCCTCTGCCTGCTCCTCAGGAGAGTAAATTTGCTTGGGACCTCTGGAAAGGACTTCTCACTGCAGCTGAGGTTTTTCTCTTTCCTTGTTTAGAAGGAATTAATCTATTTATATGCATGATCAGGCTCTTCATCTCTGTCCTTTCCCTAGCTTAGGCAATGAATGTCATGGCCTTCCTGTGAATGCAGTATGCTACAGTTAATTTTGGTATGGTCTGTTATTTATTGAGTCCCAGAGCCCCTATATCTCCTTGTTTGTCGTTGTATTAGTTAAGTACAAGTTTACCTACAGCATTCAATTGCAGCAGCAGAGCACCTGGTAAGTGAAGAGCAAGTCCTGGGCTCTTCCAGCATACTGGGATAACTGGACTTCTGGCTGGCAGCTTCTGATTCTCTGCAGCCTGTCAAGAGGGAAACTTGAGCAATTCCTGTAGGACACACAGCCCCTGGGCTCTCTGGGAATGGGGATCCTCATTTCTCTTGGATGACTGTACAAGGATTCATCTGCAGGTTTGTATTGGGGTCCTGCAGAGCCCAGAATGATGAAGGCTGTCTAGAAACCTTTAATAAAGATCAGAACTTGATGGCTTCAATAACTCCCTTTGGGCTTCTCGCAGGCTGAGATAGTGGCAGATTGTCAAAATTATTTAATGTCCTGGAACACCACCTATTCCAGTATGAATAGGTTTCTTGTGCACAACTCACATGATCCTGGTGTTTTCCTGGTGTCTCTATGGAGACTGGAGACATTCTTCTGGTCTATTGGTTGGGGATCTTTTCTTCGCTGCTTTCAGGTAAATTGTCTTGTAGAAAAAAAGAAAGCAGAGATAATCCTCTAAATAATGAATAAAACATCAGTCACAGGACACCAAAACATCCTGGCTGTTTTATAGAAGGAGTTGCAAATATTTTGATTCTTCCTTTTAAACACACTACCAGCTTGGCAGAGATGTCACAAGACTTGTGCAAAAATTAATTTGCCTTAGGCAAAGCTGGATGAAGCATTCACATGTGGATCCTTATCCAAATGAGGCTGGAGCATGGATTAAATAGTGAAGCAGTGTTAGATTTGGGAAGCCTTCCCTGCCAAAAATTGGGGGTGTTTTTTGAAAGATGTTCCAATTCCAAACACTCTCATTCTCATGAGATTAGATACTTCCCCTCACAATTGGCTCCAGTCCCTCTAGGAAAGTGAGTTAAATGAGACTGTTGTTACCTTGGCCATATTAAAATAGCTATCTCTGTTTTCACTGGCATTCCGGAGAGGACAGCAATGTGGGTAGGAGGAGGATAATGGTTGGGTGCTTCCTTCCCTTTAAGGGTGGGTTGTCACAGCAGTGTGGAATTCACTGGAGAAAGGGGAAAAACACTGGTTATCATCCCATTAATATTTGGGATGACTAGTGGGGGACCAGGTGCTTCTGTCTTGCCCAAACTGGACCCTCAGGTGGCACAGAATGCTCCTTTGCATTCCTGCTTGCCACTCCCAAACTCCATAGCCCTAGTTTATAAGTCCAGAACATGGCCTCTTAGCTAGAGCCTGGAAAAAAAAAATCCCACTTGATGAAAGATGGGTTCTGTTCCTTGGCATAGCCTCTGGTGTATGAGGTGTCCGTGCAACTCTCAGAAAAGCAGAGCCACCCCATAAATATCTCTCTAAATGCCTTCAGTTCTGCCAGTGGATCTGTCTCAGGATTCTTAGTGCTTTATTCCTTCTGATTTGGTTCCTTGGTGCCCTGTGTAGTGGCATAGCAATGCCCTGGGAGCTCAGGGAAATACTCCAACTCCAGTCTGTTTGGGTTTTGGTAGCAACAGAGCATACAGAAGGAGAAGTTGCTCAGGTGTTTTGTGTCCTGCAGAGAGGTAACGGGAAAAAAATTAACATACTGTCTCACAGCCCTCAGTGTGCTGTGGGGGAAAAAATGAGGTCACAAAGGAAAGTTCTGATTTTAGATTCTGCTCTGCCTGGAGAGGACATGATGGTGAGTTAGATATGGCTTCTGTCCCAAGCATTAACAGAGGGAAATTTTGCCTCAGTTTCTCTGCATGTAGCTCTGAGGCCATATCTAGGTCTCCTTTCTAAAGGATTTTGCTAGTGTGTCATGAACTTTATGGCTTGTGTGTTCTGAGCCTGCTATCAGCACTAATAAAAATGGTTATTAGCTGTACTATTACTTTAAATCAGAGCATCTTAACTAATTTGGGGACTGGCCAGTGGCTCCAGTCACATGATGGATACCCTTATGCTCTATTTCTAGATGATTAAAAGTTGGCTCTAGGCAAGGGAGATTAGGTTTATGGCTTGAGGCAGAGCAAGAAATAAAACAAAGGTGTCCCAAAGCTTTCAGTATAATTTTATTGAAGAAATTAACCCAAGCTTTGGTTTATTCTGAGCATGTCAAGGACACCTTTGTAGTGTTGCTTCCCTAAGCCCAGGGCTGTCCATTAAGGGACAAAAACGGAGCCAGCAATGGTTTGGAACCAAATGCTGCAGCATCACAGTGTGGGGATTGGGAGTAGGAGGGGAACCAGTTAGACTCAGAATGAGGCCTGATGACACTCAAAGAGGTTGCAGACAGATTTAAGTTGACAGGGGAAATAATGTAATTGAGGTTTTGAGACAGGCTCGGTATCTTTGGGAGCTGAAAAAAAAAAAAAACTCCAATGAAACTGTTGTACTTGGAGCAGTCATAGTCCATAGTCACTTAGGCCAGCAGTGAAATTTGGTTGTAAAGATAAGTCGGGAGCAAAGAGCTCCCCTGAAGGTGACGGGGTGTGTGAGCTTGTGCTGTTGCTGCTCTGCAATTTCTGTTTCCTCAGCTGCTCAGAGGTATCATCTTATCATCTGCAAAGGGGCCAAGGTAAAGTTCAGGGTCAACAAACACTTTAGTTTCTTTTCCATCCTCTGACTTTACAAGGCTTTCCAGGGGATGGGGAGGAGACCTTGCTCAGAGGTGTCTTTCTCTCAATGAGCATTTCTGTTAGGGGAATGAATAGGACTGAGGGGCTCTCTTAGCCACCCATCAGGTGGGTTTTCCTTCTATGTGCATGTGTGGGATGTTTTACACTTTCCCTGGCTTAAAAAAAGTCTTCCTGGGCAATGCCCTTTTCTTTGACATTCTCTGGCATGGGGTAGATACTAGAAACTCTTATTTATGTGAGGCAGATGCTGAGATTTGAAATATTTTACTCAAAAGGATTTTTATGCACTGAAACCTTTCCTGCTGAGAGGACAAAGCCTCTGGGTTCCCTGGAGTGAAGCAGTGGCCCAAATTGTGCCTTCCTCTTTCTAGCTACATATTTGATTTTTCTATACTGGATCAAGTGTCAAGCCCAATATCATACTGAAAAAGGCCTACATTTGAGATCAGAGTGTCAGTGTTTAGCAGGATTGATTATGTCTGTACAGATCTGTTTTCAAAGGTGGTTGCATTTCACTGGAAAAGGGACTTTTCCACTGATTGATAATGGTAATGTCATGGGCTTGTGAAAGGTATCTTTGCCCTTTCGATATGGATACAGGAATTCAGACTGAGAGCCAATGCACTTTCAGACTTTGGCACTTTGGTTCATCCTACCCATTCTATCAAAATAGGATTGCATTTTAAATTCTTGTGGAAACTGGTGAGCTGAAAACCCAACAGACAGAATTCTCTTTCAGCAAACAATCCCAGTGTGCTCAGCAATGTACAAATACAGCAGCAAGTGATCACAACCAGCTGACTCTGCCCTAAGTGGAGCCACTTGGGTACTATTGAAATCACAAATTTAGTAATGCAGCAGCAATTTAATTCCTCTTGCCTTAATCACTGTCTCTCATGGCAATGTTTGTACTGGGACTAAACAAGTCAACTCAAAGGTGCTTAATCATTTTCCCAAGGTGCACCACACCTGTTAGACCCTGGCACTGCACACAAAAGTCCTGGTAACACAAATTGACTCCAAATTAAAAGTAGTTGTCTCCAGAAACCCCATTTTACAGAGTCTGCTGCCATATCTCTCCTGATTGAACACAACTGCCCTCATGGACAATCTATTTCCAGCTCTCTGGTCTGGGCTGACCTCCCTGCTTTTCCTTAGAAATTACTTGTTACTGACTGATAGGCTCACAGCAGTGCTATATTCCTCCTCAATTCTAATTGAAAAAATGCTTTAGTCAGGGAAATGGAGGATCGTGTCCCTTGATTAATTCCCTCTTGGAAAAGGGAAGAAATCCTGGTCCCTGTCCGCCTGGTTGCCATTTGTGGTGTGCAGGTGCCAACCTGGCACACACAGACTGTGTCAAATCTCCTGCCCTCCAAGCCTTCCTGAATGTGCCTTTCACTTCCCAGCCTCCCATTCAGTCCCAGCTCTCAACCACAAGAGAAACCTCAGGGACAAGCACTTATTCACAAGGCTGTCTCACATGGGGAAGGGTCCTGGGACTCCAACAGCTGCTCGGGGTTTGAGTCCCCTTGGCAGATGTTCGCTATTCCAGCCGCTTCATTAATTTTGGAAACAAAACCCCTGATTATTCCTGACCAAAGCACACCCTTTTTGATTGACAGCCAGTGTGTGTTTCATACGACATAACCCACCGTATTGCTCTGGCCACTTACTTTACAAAAAACATTAATAAAAGAAATAAAGTTTCTAGAGATGTGTCAGTGTGGGCTAATCCCACCTGCCAGTTCAATTTAACTAGAATGATAACAACTAAGGAGTTCAAGAACTTCTCTCCTCCATGATGTTATAACTCTTTTTAAATTACTTAAACTGCTGCTTTAATTCCTAAACAAACTATGGATATTTAAGCAGATGAACTGACTTTACTATGAATGTAACCCTGCTTGGGCTCAGATGAGAGCATCACATTTCTAGAGTATAGATAGAGGTGCCAGCCACACACCTCTGGATATTCTGCCCTTTGGATGAAGAAAGAAACATTTAACGACAAGCAAAGTCTCTTGTCCCGCCGTCACTTGTGTGCAAGCTCAGCAAGCCCATGGTTTGCTTTTCCTCTTGATTTCTGGGCTGGGTCTAGTCAAGCTTTTGAAATACTCCTCAGGAAACATTCCTCTGCTGTGTTGTGTTGCGTTTTGCAAAGGCAGGAAAAGCAGGATAAATTTGAAGTGGGGGTAGAGGGGCTGCAACTCCTGGCTGAACCCCGAGGAAACACAGAGCGGTAAAATGCCATTTGCTGCTGCTTTGGGGCTTAAATCAGTGGCTTGCTCACTTTGATTCCAAAATATTCTTTGCAATAATTATCAGCAAGTACTAATTGCTGAAGTTAATGTTACTGATAATTACTTTGTTTCCTAAAAAAAGAGAAATGTGTCTGAAAAATATGAAGAAAATGTGCTCCTGAAATAGTTTATGTCTGAATAAAGAGGTGAATAGTAATAAAACTACATTCATAACAAAGTTAGTTCATCTGCTTAAATATCCATAGTATGTTTAGGAATTCAAGCAGTAGTTTAAGTAATTTAAAAAGAGTTATAACATCATGGAGAAGTTCTTGAACTCCTTAGTTGTTATCATTCTAGTTAAATTCCTTGTCATAAGATCAATTTAGTTTCTCAAAATAAAAAGAAATAAAACCATTTCCAACCAATTTATTTTAAATGAGAATGTCATCCCAATGGTTTAAAATGAGCAGAACACTTTGCTTTACATTTGTTTTAATATAATTTGCTGTGCTATGTTTTTAAAAAATATAATGAGGTTTTAAGAAAAAAAAGTTCAATGGATATATTGAAAGTCTGATATATTCTTGCATCTACCTTCCAGTTTTGACAGTGAGTGGAAAATGCAAGTGTTTTATTTTGAGTCTCTATAAATGAACAACTGTATCACTGGAGTTAAATGAAACTTTGAACTGAAAAAAGAAGTAGTGCTTATACAAAAGAGGTTAAAGATAGTTTACAGTGTTTTGAAGGCTTTTTAAAAATACAGTTGAAAAAATAAAAGTTGTTCAAATTGTTGATGAGAGTTTGAAATGGTTGTTGCCTTTTGCAAACACAGATTGAGTTTTCTGTTACTAAAATAAGAGTTTACTGCCATTTGGATTGCGAAAGCATGAGAACTGAAGGATGGCTGATAACTTTTTGCAGATTATATTTAAATCCTTGTGTGAAACCTGCAAATAATATTTTTTGAATGGTTGTAAATCTCCATAATGAGTCTCTCTTTACTCATTTAAAGTTAGTGAGCTGGCTGGGGGTTCTGGAAAACCTGCAGCAACCAGTTAATCCAGAGGATTCCTCCTGATACACCTTTCCCTGAGCAGGGTGTCCTGATTATTCCTGTCGGAGGCCATGGAGATGAGAAAAAAAAACCTCAGCCCACAGCCTTGTAAGAAAACTTCCAGTGAGGAAGCCTCACTGGAAGCTTTCACCACCCCTCAACAGAAGGGGCTGAAAGCTCAGTTTTGCAAAAATCCAGCTGAACTAAGCTGGGATCCACCAGAAAATAATCTCAGACTTGGGGTCCGAGTAATGCCACTCCAGAGAAAAATAACTTCTACAGAGTGCTCCTGCAATGCACCTATTAACATGATTTTTTTCCCTCTCTGCCACTCTCCAGCACTTTGCGGCTCGGGAATAGGTTTGATGCCGGTCAAAGAAAGCTGTCGGGGTCGGAGATGCGGCGCTCTGATCCGGCAGCCTGTATTTTAACTTTTTTAGTAATTACAAGCTAAAGAAGAGGAGGAGGGGGAGAAGAAAAAAAAGCTACACACCCCAGATCTTAAAATAGCGAGCAGGGAGGGGAGAGGAGCGGCGGATCCTCCCAGCCCGGCGCAGGGTAACAATGGTGCTGGCGGGGAGCAGCGGGCGCCCTGATTGACAGCCCGAGCCTCCTAAAAAGGCCGCGGAGCGATGGGAGAGATGCTTATCGGCAGCTTTATATAGCGGGGAGCCGGCGTCGCGCAGCGCGGCCGAAGCGGTGGAGACAGCGCGGACACAGCCGGGACAGGCTCGGGGAGCCGGGTGCCCATGCGAGCCGGGCGCGGCTCTGGCCGCCCCGCAGGGGTCCCGCCATGCACGGCCACCCCCAGCCCCAGCCCGGCCCGCAGCCCCCGGCGCGGCTGCCCACGCCCGGCCGGCCCAAGGCAGGCAGGAGGCGCTACAAGACCTTCATGATAGACGAGATCCTCTCCAAGGAGACCTGCGACTACTTCGAGAAACTTTCCCTGTACTCGGTCTGCCCTTCGGTCCTGGTCCGGCCCAAGCCGTTGCACTCCTGCACCGGTAAGCGTAACCCCAGCGGTGCCCGCAGCGAGAATGCGGCGGGAACGGATTCGGGGGTCTCGGGCGAGCGGCTCCTGCATCTCTCACTGCACCCCCCCCAAACCCTGCCTGAACGAAGTTTTTACGCTCCATCCCCACTCCCTGGGTTTGCCAGCGCAGGGATCCTTGCTAGTTACTATCAGCAACTAGCAGCTATCAGTTAGTATCAGTTTTTAGTTGCTATCAGTGTGTAGTGGTGGTCGTCGAGGTGTGCATTGGAGCCAATATATAACCAGTGCTAATGATAATGAGTTTAGGAGCGCTACAAGAGTCCAGCTCCTGTAGAAATCGTCCTTCATCTTATGCTCATTAAAACCTCTGCTGTTTTTTTCATACTGTCAGTGTGAATACAAAGAAATTAATAGAAATATTGTGAAAAGGAGAAAAAAAATCTATAGAGGCACAGTTTTCTACCCTAAATCCACTTTTTCTTTGAAAGAATGTAGGTTATTTCTAACAGCAAAGGTGAGAAAATACTTGTAAATATTTTGCAGACACCACCGCACAAGCGGCTCTGCGCTGAATAGCAATGCGATGAGCGATCAGGTCTTGACCATGGGCATTATAAAATTCCACAAGCAGACTTGTCTAATGTGTCTAATTTAAAAATCCACATTAAAAGTAAAAATAGTATTCTTAGAATACATTCCAGATTTTAAGAAATATTTTTAAAAATCCCTTTTTCTGCTGAAGCAGGCAGTTTTCCAGATTTCTGTTCTTCCCGTAAGGCCACACTTCCAATGGTGACACATAACGTGTCAAGAGAAATGAGATGATGAAATTACAACTAAAAAATGCATTCTTAAAAAAAAAAATCTTATCTATTGAAAAATATTTGTAAAGGACTAATTACCAATAAAAATAATACCCATTTGATGGTCATAGAATTCTATTTTTCATCTTTTTCTTTGGTGGAAAAGTTCATTTTGCCCCTTTATTAAGTTGTGTTTAAAACCTCAAGGCCTGTACTTTGGCTCAGGTTTGCTGGTATAGTTTTTGGGTTTTTATTGCTGAATACACATAAGAAGGATCTTTTAAGCTCTTAGCAGAGCTGTGCTGATAGAAAACTTGCTGTTAGGGTACCTTAAGGATTTGACAAGAAGAGTAAATCCTTGCTCCAAGCATAAATCTTCCTTCAACCTCAATATTTATTTTGTAAATACTAGTTACTAAAGATCCAGGAGGGATTAGCAAGCTGGGTCAGAATTGCAACCCATAATGACCAGCTTTTGGGAAGAAATTGCATGAACATTGTGATTGTCCATCAACATTTATTTCTTCCAACCCATTCGTGTGTGACGTCCCTTGTCTTCTCTAAGTAATTGCTGACATATTTTATATAAGAACTAGTTGTTAACCAAGATATTGCTGACAAGGGAATTTTTGAGAGCTGATCCCTTGCTACTGTGTAGTGAAATTCAGTGCTTGGCCAAAATGTCCTGAAGGGGTTTGGTGCGTGACAGCAACACATGCACGGAGTGCCCTATTCTGCCTGCAGACTTCACCCACTAGGACAAGGAAAGAGCCTTTTTTCTCTTCCTCTTCCTCAAGAAGAGGAAGAATTAGAAAACAAAATCCCTTTAGCACCCAAAACGAATATTAACCTGGACATTATTAGTGTCCAGAAGCATGTACAACTACCTCAGCATAAAAAAATATGGTCTGAATTTCACCTAATAGATCGTCGGGATTTTGGATGGATGAGGTGCTTCCTAGCAGCTATTTTCACTCTCATTACCCTCCATGGAAAAGAGAGAAATTTTTGAAATACATAGTTCTGGATCAAGTATAGCAATCATTGTCTTTGCAAGAGTGATGTCTATACAGTAAATAATCACTAATAATCCTTGTATGATTCAGCAGTGGACTGAGAGTGATGCTAGTGAATCTCTTGAGGTTACTCTTCAATTAAGGCCTTATTTCTCTTTGTGCCTGGGATATTTAATGAATTTGTCCTCAAGGTTGTGTTTCTAGCCCAAGTTCTGGCCTGTCCCTATGTCAGGCCAGGTCTGCTTCTAATAGACTAAACTGTATGGAATTGCAGCACTTGTGAAATGAAGTACAGAGAGAGATTTGCTTGTGGAATTAAAATCATAGGAGAAACTGCTCCCAAAGTCCACACTTCCAAACTGTCAGATTCTAATGTGTATAGGCACAATTCAAGTCTTACACGTATTAGGCAGTGGGAATGGGGTTTTTTTACGGATGGAAACTATTGGCTAAGAAGTATACAATACCACAAAAGATATCTAAATGTGAAAGAATTTGAAAATTACCCAATATAAATCTGTAACTAAACTAAACTAAACTAAAAAACCAAACCCACAAAGACACACACACAGAGTGAAAATAAACTAAAACCCCCCAAACTACTTGGGATGCAGAAATATAGCACTAAAGAAATACCGTATGGCATTTAACTTACTGTCTGAGTTTCCTTTGCCTCCAGAGCTAATCAGGAAGGGAGTGAGCACTTAGTCTCTTCTCGATCTAATAAAAACCTAAACCACAGAGATTTGTTACTGTACCATGATAGCTGGGACTTGGGAGCATTTGAAAAAGTGAGAGTAATGAGTTACTCCAGCTGAACATCTCTTCAGTGTCTTTTTCTCAAGGCAAGAGTCAGGGTTTGTAGTCATTTTCATGGGCTAAAGAGTTAATATTTCTTTCATCTTGGGTGAAGTCAGAGAAGGCCAATATGCCTTTATAGTTTATTTGGAGCTGAAAGACATAAGATGTTGTACGTGTGCAGTGTGTGTGTTGAACAACATCCCTGGTTAAGTGAAGAGAGATCGGAAAACTTTGCTAACCCCATAGAAAAGAGTTTTTCTTTTGGCTGTGATTAATTGCTGAATATTTAACTGAGTGCATCTGAATTGGAACAAAACAGATTTGTCAAGTAGAGGCAGAAGAAGGTGGAAGAAGCATTGGGGATTTTTCCAGTGCATCTTGAGGTCTAAGATTTACATTTTAGTTGTGAGGAGCATTTGTGAAGTCTAATGCAAAGCTCACCAATGTTGCCAGGGAGATACCCATTAAAGACAGCTTCAAATAACCCCCAACTCAATTTTTCTTTTTCTTTTTAAAGAAAACTGCAATTCCCTGTGAAAATGTTCCATCATTAGTTTATAGCTTGGTATATGAACATGTATTGTGGTGTTTATTGAGCCAAAAAATCAAGTTTGAACCAATACCAAATCTGTAACAAAATGCTAATCTGGATTCAGAGCCATTATAATTGAAATTTTAAAGACTAGAAATATTTTCAGATGGTGATTAGTGCCA
Organism: Cettia cetti; assembly: GCA_013401135.1. Taxonomy (NCBI): domain Eukaryota; kingdom Metazoa; phylum Chordata; class Aves; order Passeriformes; family Sylviidae; genus Cettia; species Cettia cetti. The sequence continues at coordinate 22,782 of VZUI01053733.1, forward strand.
CTTTGATTTATGACTTTTTGGGCTATGAGGGCTGAATGAAAATATTATTTATCTTGTTTTATGATACTTATATTTTTATTGGCTTTTCATGTTATATCACAATTAATTAATTTGTATAAGTAAAGATACACTGTTCATGTGCTTAGTTTGTTACAGTGATTGCTGACGGTTGCTTTTTGACTGCAGTGTTCTATAGGAAACACTTTTCAAATTGCCTCTATATAATTTCTCAATTTAAAATATTTGTAGGCAAGCCTATTCCAATTCTAGTTTGTTTCCTCTATTTTTTATTATCTTGCCTTAGCGATAGATTTAAAATCCAGTTACCTTATTGGTAGTTTTGGGCATGATAAACAAATCAAAGGACACTATCAGTGTGCAGCATTACAAGGTCAAATTAGTAAAGTTCCTTATTTATCAAAGAAACTAAAATAGTTTGAAAATGAAAACTAGACTGGGGTGTGGAGGGGAGTTGTGTGCGATCCCTGGTCTTAGTGGAATTTGTGACATTGTGTGTTAGTAATCAGTAATATTTGTCTTGGACGGCCTTTTAAAACTCTCCAAATGAACTGAGATGGCTGGATTAAAAATAATTGCATTGCCTTCAATTGCAGAGTTCAGTTATATCAGCCAAGTTGGTAATACAAATTGTTAATTTGTCTGTGCTGTGTATTCATTTGTACCTATTCCAGAACTCATAAAAAATGCCTCAAATTTGAATGTATCTTAGTGGTTTATAATTTAAATCCTAATGAGCAGCAGAGTAATTTATGTCTGTGGCAAGGTTTTTTTACTAGTCCATATTTCAGATAGAGCTGTGCTGATTTTTCTTTAATTGCTGTACCAGAACAACATCTTGCAAGGCAAAAAATATGCCTTGGATCAGTGTAGCCTTGCTTATTTTCTGAGAGAATTGTCTGCTAAGATATAAAATATTTACCCAATATTTTAGGGGAGCTGAAGAGGATTCTACTGCTCTATGTATATTTAAAAGTGCCACAACCTCAGAAAGTGAATGCAAACTTAAGTTTCTCCACTTGTTTTTTTGCTTTTTTGAAAATTTACTACTCTGCTTGCTGATCTGTGCAAAAAAATATTTTTTAAAGAACATTAATAATTAATATTATTTGGTCTCTTCAAAATACTACTGGGATTTTTAGTTTTGTGATTGGATATTTTGGTTTGTTTGGGTTTGTTGGGGGTGGGCAGTTTGAGTTCAAGATGTTCAGGATTTGTGTGGTTGGGATTTTAATGTAGGCAGGTGTCTAGTATAGAATTTTTCAAATTTTGAATTCTTCTTCTCCAGTTCCATGTCTGTCTTCTGTTGTTTTCTCTTAGGATGAAATTGGGAGCTTTTTGTTCCAAAGGGGTCTTTTGAACTGTGATTTGCCTCAAATAAATGGTATTTTTTGGATTAAACTCAGCAGCTACGGTGGCCTTTGGGGAATCATTGTTTGGGAGATAAATTATGAGGTTTGGTCCTTCTGGTCCTCACCCAGTCTCCTCAGCCTTTTTAGGAAACCATGGTGAGAAAGTAGATTTATTGTGACATAAAACAGCTCAGTTTTTATGTGCGACCTCACAATGAGATTCCTTCTGATTATCTTCCAAAAGGCCTTGATATGGTACAAGGCTTGATTTTGCTGTGGGATATTACTTAAAATTGGGGTGGAAGCCAAATTTCTTTTACTCAAATACTTGCTGAATCTTTTCCTTTAAATCAAACAGATTTTGTTGTGGAATTCCTGGGGGAAGGCAGAATGCTCGGGAAAGGAAAAGGGAACCCATGTAGTGTGTGTGTTTCAGGATGGGGAAAAATGAGATGTCATTCATTCATCATATTTCCAGTCTGGAACATCACAGCTGGATAAATCCCATTGAATAAAGCTGATGTGGAGTGGTGGGGGCACCTTCTGCCAGGCTCACTTGTACTTGAGTGCCTCTCACGTTCCCCGAGCCTGGCATTTGCAGCTGGGGCTGGATTGTCATCCCCCAGGACACCGCCGGGAATGCAATGGCATCCCAGGCAATAGTACAAGGCCTTGGAAAGAGAGTTTTGCTCCTGTGCTGTGTGAAGCTGGTGCTCAGGAGATCTACATGTCTTAAACAGCTCCTGAGTCCATGAAAAACCTGTGTCCCAAAATGTTGAGGGAAGCAGGCCAAAATGAATCTGTGTGTTTATACAATAGGTGCCAATCTAAATTGCAAAGCTGAAATCCGTGTGGAAATCTGCATTGCTGCCAGGCTGTTTGGGATTTTTGCCGATTATTTGTGAGAACATGTGAAGAAAAAAAAAACTTTGAAAAGTGCCTGTATTTATTTGGTTTAGCTTACAAAGATCAGTAGAGTTCTATAGTTGAGTAGCAAAAGTAAAGGCAAAATTAGAGAGGAATTCCATTAATCCTGAGAAATACAAAGTGCTTCTTCTGTAGATGTCTTTGATCCAGTATTAGTGAAGCTACTGAGTTTTGTAATAGATATAAGATAGCTCAGAGATGACATTTCTGCCTAGAAATGGCAGAAGGTGCAGTCACAGTTACGCTGCTGTCTCTGAGCATTCCTCTGAAAACTCAGAAAAGTCAGGATTTCCTGTTGGGACTGTGTCCCTGCTCCTGTAGTAAGATTTATGCAGGTGCAGCATTGGGAAAAACTGAGTTTTCTCCCTGTCTATTTTAGTCCTACAAGGGAAAGCCTGTCTGTGGATGAGGACCACTTTATCAACCGAGGTAAATAAAAGATACCTATGGACTGAAAGCAGATTCCTCTGTAATTGCTGTAGATTGGGCACAATGGTTACTTTTAAAGAGTTTAGTGTTTTTCAGGGTGGCCATCTTGGGGTCTAATGCTTTGATGTTTTTAGCAGAAAATCTAGTTCAGAAATGCCCCAAAGTGGCATGCATATGGGGGATAATAATGGGTTGGATGATGATAAATGGTTACTTGGAGAAGTGCCTGTTAATTTTTTCTGTTGGATTATATGCAGTGCTAGATGTGGCATTTCAGAAGGAATCCCCAATTCAAATCTGGATTTGGAAGCAGATCTCAGGACTGAGCAGAGAAATCTGTCTCCAAAGAAATTTCAGTACTAGATATTAAAATATCTGTAATAAATCTGACTTTTGCTGTCTTATCTTGGTACTGTTAATAGTGAATAAAAGGAATTAATGAATGGCAAAATTACAGTGAACAAACCAGAAGATCACACCCCAGTGATAGCAGTGAAACCTACAGTGGCAAGTAATCCACATTTTGGTTGTGGTTGGGCATGAATAGGCATTGTGGAGGAATGCTATAATAGGAGGCATTAATGAATCTGGGATTCCACTGGGAAAATTGACACTTACGCCGCATTTTCTAAAGCCTCACAGCTGACACTGAAGCACAGTTTAAATCCATCTACTCAGTGAGTTAGGTTTAAATGCAGCACTTTCATTAAAAGTGTTCTCAATTTGGCCACTGCTTATGGAGACTGTACAGTGCTGACCAAGTGCCATTATTATTTTGAGGACTTTTATTTAACTTGCTTCTGTAGAATGCAGGAAAAGACCTATAGAATAAATGATCCTCAGCATTGCTGCCTTTTGGACAAGCCGGGCATGAACAAGGACAAAAATCCTCAGCTGAGGAAGGTGAGGAAAAGGAATCGAGAGTGTTTAGAGCTGATGTGTTGTGTGCAGCTCCTATCGCCCCACCAGGCTTGGGGAGCAGAGCAGGGCAGTAACTAAGGAAACTTTGTATTTTTTCTTCTGTTGTGTTGAGCAGTACATTTCTTTCCCATCTGTGTGCGGTGACAGACAGCTCCCTGGATCACAGCTCTGGCAATGTATGGATCCACTTTCAGGATGGATTTTCTGCTGATAGGAGTGTTGTGAGCAGGTTTGGTTAATGGAACAAAATCTGCTTTTCCAACTCAAAGTCACTTCCATGCCCTCGGTGCAGGCCTGTGGGGAAGGAAGATTTGCATGGAATGCACACAATGGATGGCAGAGCCAGAATTGATTTGTCATATCAGGAACTGAGCTCTGGAGGCATTTGATTTGAGTTTTTTGTAACTCCACTGCTGGGTTGGAGAAAGGCTCTGCTCTGGTTGCTCAGATGATTTAATTGCTTGATTTTGCTCATCTATTTCTTCTGCTCTGCCCTTGATAACTTGTCCAATGTTAACAGTGACTGTGGCCCTGCTTGGAGCCACTGGAAAACTGGGTTTGCGTTTGCAGGCCATGTACAAAATCTCATCATATCCAAGTGAAAATAGGATAAGTCAGAAAAATGGATGTTTTGGATTGTTGGTAGATTGAAGAAATAATCATTATGTGTCTTTTTCAGTTCAGAGCAAAGCAAAGTGTTATAAATTTAGCTTGACAAGGGAGAGGTTTAAAAAGCATGTGTATGTCTAAAATCAGATCAGAGAAAATACTCAATCAGGAATAAAATACTGAAAACTTATCTTCTAAAAGCTGAAGCAAAACTTTATAGCCCCCCCTTGTTTTTTTTTTTGAATGAAAGAAAAAAACAATTTTTCAGAACTTTCCATACAACAAAATTACACTTCTTTTTGGAGATGTGATAACAGAAGATTTGGAAATATATGGTCTTTTCTCCAAGCAACAACATTTCAGTGACCTTAATGTGTTTGGATGTGTATGTTCAGGTCTTATCTTGTAAATTTTTTGACATACCAATGGTTTCTATTCATGTAGTTTGTTGACTGACTTCAACAGGACAATTCATGCAGAGAAGGGGTTGAATTGGAAGTACTTATATTTGCCCTGTATTTTGGATAAACTTACTACTCATTTTTTTGATTTTTTTTTTTTTTTTGATATCAGAGTAAGAGAGTTTTCCATGTAGGCACTAAGTCATCTTTAAACACTTGGCTACCATTTGCCTTTGGATATTTCTTTTAATGATTATTTTACAAGTCACAGAGCAGTTGATGACTACTTTTCCTGCCAGTGATTTTTTTTTTTTTCAAACTGGGATTTATTTCACCTTACAGGGGTTGAATTTCATCTGAATTAAATTTTAATAGACATCTTGAGAACTAATGTTGAAACAGCAAGTTCCTGTACCTTTGAGTGTGAAGGTGCTTATTGCCACGTCCAGTGTAGAGCTGCCTATGTCAATCCATTAAAAAACAGAGCTCTGTTGTGCAAGCAGAGAAGGGTTGAAGCTTTAATAAAAACATATCCTTTACTTTTAGAAGACAGAGAAATGTGCGTAACATGTTTGTGGTTACTTAAAAATGGTATTCTATGACAAATTAATCTGTCATCTTTGAAATAAAATTAACAGTGGTGGTACTTTATTATGGAGAACCTTTCCTTGCATGTTGCACATAACATGATATGCCTTATGGAAGGCCTAGTGCTCTGGATGGTGTTTCATCCTGTGGCTCAAAGAGGAAAAATAGGAAAAGGCCCCCTGAAACAGAAACCAGTAATGTAATCATTGATAGAAGAAAATCGTGAGAAGTCTGAAGCAAATGGGATTTTTTGGCAAAAAAAATTTGGGAGCGTTTGTGAACACATTTCACTTCACCCCTCTGCCTGTTTTGTTCCAAGCCTCCTATTGACAGCTTTGCTAACAATTCATTTTGTTCCTGTGGTGACTAAGCTGTGGAGGAACTGATTCTTGGGAGGTATCTGTGGATAGTACCAGGAGATTTGGGGTAATGCTGTGTTGTGCTCTTGGCTTTCCTTGAGCAGGTCTAGTTTAGGTGGCTGCATATGGTGAAATTCTCCACCAAGGGTCAGGAAGCTGCGCCAGAAGTTAACAGGGTTGGTTTTGCCTTGTTGCAATAAATTACAGAGCAATCAGAAATGATAGGAAGGAGTTTGATGAAGTGGGTGAGGATGGATTACTTTAGTTAAAATTACTTAGAGCCCAGTCCAACTCCCACTGAAATAAATTAAATCATAGCTGGATCAGGGCCAGAATGAGTCAAATTCAGTTATGCCTTAACTGTAAACATTTTAAAGCACAATACTGTAAGGTAGTTTAGCACTTAAATTACATTAAAAGAAAAGCATTTATAAAATCCCAACTGATTTTATTTTATTTTATTTTATTTTATTTTATTTTATTTTATTTTATTTTATTTTATTTTATTTTATTTTATTTTAT
>VZUI01053734.1:0-45283 GCA_013401135.1 Cettia cetti
GCCGCCCCCTCGGGGCTCCCCCAGGGCACCCCGCCGGCCGCTCCGCCCGGCCCCGAGCCGGGATCCCGGGGGTGCGGGCAGCATCGCCCCCGCCCCGGGCCGCCCCCGCACACAGCTCGCCCCCGGGATCCCGCAGCCTGGGCTCTGCTCTGCCCCCGCAACACCGCGCTCCGGGCCTTCCCCCGCCTCAGGGACGCTGAACCCCGGCTCAGCTCCTCCGGGAACCTGCGCGCCGGGTGATTTCGCATCCCGGACTCTCCTCCGCCCTGGGGACCCCGCATCCTGTGCTGCCCCTCCTGGGAACTCGCACTGTGGAGACCTCTCGTGCTGGGTGGTCCTCTCCGTCCACAGACTCTCCCGTCCTCTGCACCCAGGGGACGTGGCACAGCGGGCTTCCTGTGCCCTCAGCTGCCCTACCCCGAGCCCCCCGTGTCCAAGGTTTCCTCTCCAAGGACACGGCACCGTAGGCTTTGCGCTGCACACCCAGCCGTGCCCTCGCTGCTTGCCCCACGGGGTCGGTGGACACAGCCTTTTTGGGGGCCTCTTTGCTGCCCGTCTGCCCCTCCATCCCCACTGCTCCCAAGCCCCCGGTCCTTTCAGAACGCTGCCGGGCTGTGTCCACAAGCGCCTTTTCCAGGAGGTTTTGCCTCTATGCGAACCCACAGCCGGTTTTGCACGGACCCGCGCAGGTCTCCGCAGGGGCTCCCAGCCAGGTCCTAGCGCTCCTGCCAGGACAGGCAGCGATTCCCTGTCCCTGGCACTGCCCCCAGCCTGGACCAGCACCGCGCTGGAGGAGTCTCTGTGCCAGAGCAGCAACGGAGAGCGCACAGGGCCCGATTCCTGCAGGGTCAGGATGTTGCTGAAGTGACCGTCCCAAGACAAGCCCTTCACAGCAGCCCGTGGATGACCCCAGAGGGACAAGGGACACGGTGCCGCGGGCCCTGGCTGTGCCGCCCTCTCCCCCCACGCCCTCCTTGCACCAGCATTTCCGAGGCCAGCGCCGGAGCCGCCCTAAGAGGCTGTGAGAGTTTGGGAGCAGCTGTGGAGCAGCTGCCGGGGCCAGCGTGGGGGCTGGGGCCGGGGCAGGCGCCCCACAAGAGGCTCAGATGGCTTTGGGGGTGGATGCGGTGGGACGCTGCTCAGGGATGTGGTGGGAGCTCTGAGCCTGCCGCCGCCAGGCTTTGTTCTCGGAGCAGCGAGGCTGCAGCCCCTCCCCAGGCTCCACCTCCGCAGCCCACCCGAGACCCTCCTTCCGCTGCCTGTGCACAAGCTCCTCACATGGTGCTCAGAGCTGGTGGGCAAGAGATGCCCTTGGCAAAGCGCAGGGGCACCTTGGGTGGTAGAGGAGTCACCAGGGGGGCCCAGAGGCAACACCAGAGCTAAGCCCCCCACGAGTGCAGACCTTGCAGTGGCACACTTGGCTCTCCCTGGAGGAGAGGCAGGTTGGCTGAGCACCCTGGCTCTGCTCCACCGCTGGGCACCCCGGGGCTGATCTGGCAGAACCTGTTCCCAGACCGTGCTACCCCAGCAGGCTCTGTCCTGCATGACTGCCTGCCCCTGCCCCTTTCCTGCCCTCCACTCACGGGTTGCTGTCCAACCAAGCCAGGGTTGGTTCAGGGGCTGCCCACGTGCGGCCACAGCCACCTCAGCCTCCCCTGTGATTCCTCTGACCTTGGCTGCACAGCTGGGACTCACACGCGGGCGCTCAGCCCTGCTCCTGCCGGCTCTGCCAGGCAGACACCAGCTGTTTCTGTCCCTTGCTGCACCCGTGTCCTGCTGCTGCTTCTGTGTGACCAGCCCATCGCTCACTTGTGCCCAAGCTTGAGTGCCTGGCCCAGTCCCAGCCTGTCTTTATCCCTCGACTTTCCTCGCCCCATTTTGACGTGCTTTTGCACTCCTGGAAGTGGCAGTTAGAAGCTGTGGCACCGCAGCCCAGATCTGGGTGATGCCAGGAGGCATTTGGCTTCCCGCAGCCAGCTCCTGCCCCCGGCAGAACCTTCCAGTAGATGAGCAAGACAATTTTCCTTACAATTGCTCATCAGGGTAAAAGCTGCAATTATTAATGACCGTTCCAGCTGTCAGAGTGGAGAGGGAGGAGAACACCCACTTCCCCACAGCCGCTGCCCTGGAGCCCGTTCCAGCTGGAGGTGCCTCACACCCGTCCCGCGGGACGGCAGCTGCAGCGCCTGAGCGAACGCTTGGCTGCTCCACGCCGAGAACGCCCAGAGCTGCTGCACGTGGCCCACGCCTGCACCACGACTCCTCATCCCCTCTACAGGACTCAGGAGCAGAGGACACTGCCATGGGCATTGCAGGAACCCCCGCTAAGGTCTGACCCTTTCCCCATCTCTCCCTGCTGCATTTTGCCCCCCAGATTAATTACTGCCTCCATTAGCGGTCCTGCCTGCTACAAGAGGGATGACCCAGCCGACACAAGGGGTCAAGCCTGGGCTGACACGGGCAGAGGAGGAGAAATCTGAGACGAAGATTTTCCCTGGAAAGCTGCAAGGAGCTGAGTCAGGCCCCAGAGGGAGCGGGACGAGGGCAGAGCGTGACCTTCCCAGCCGGCCGCACCTCACTCGACAAAACCACTGGCCTGGAGACAGGCGGCACTTGCAGAGACGTGTTTATTAAAGGCACTAAAAGCACCGTGGCTACATCAGCGCAGCCCGACCGGAGGGTGTGGGTTGGGGGGAGGCATCGAGGGCCCCAGGATGGCAGTGGCAGAGAGCTCTTTGGTTGGAAGCTGTGCCCAAGCCTTGCAGGAGCAGCCGTCTGGAGGAGCTGGCCATCAGCACACGCTGCCAGCCCAGCCCAGCCCAGGCTGGGGGTGCTGCCAGCCCCAGGGGAGCAGTGGGACAGCAGGGTGGGGGGCATGAGGCACAGACACCCCCAGAATGCACCTGGGGCAGGAAGCCACCACAGCAGTTTGAGGGGTGGCTGGTGGGTTGTCATGGGCAGGGCCCCAGCAGGGGAGAAGGGTCAGGTCTCCAGCCCCAAGCACACAGCAGGAAGGTGGGGGAGAGGGAGACAGGAGCTGGTCCTCACCCACTTAGGGATGTGCAAGGAGTATCCCTGCCCCAGCACTGAGCTGCCAGGCAGCAAGGGAGCAGCCCAGCTGTGGCAGACCCCCTCCAATTCCTGCCTCAGCATGGTTGTGCCCACCGTGCTGCATGGCTCAGGGGCAGGAGATCCATGCAGCATCCCCTCCCAGGGCTCCTAGGGCCAGTTGAGAAGCATGTAAGAAGCCACCCAGCTGTAAGGGGCTCTGGACCCAGCACTGTATCTGGTTGGAGTTGAGCCAGGAGCTGCCAGGAAAGAGCCAGGAGTAAAGGAAAGGGCTAAGGGCCCAGCCTGGCTCCCTGGGGCCAGCAGGGCAGGGGGAGAGGAGCATGCAGGGCCAGGGGCATGTGTGGGCACAGCTGAATTCCCATCCCTCACACATGGGAGAAAGCATGGCTCTTGCACAGCGGCTTGTCCTTCTTGGAGTAGAATGTCTTCCCTTCCAGGTTGGTCTGGCAGATCTGGGGAGGAGAGTGCAGGTGGTCAGGTTGGAGGGCTGAGCCAGCTTCTGGATCCCCCACAGCTCAGCACTGGTGTCACACAGGGACCAGGGACCTCTCCACATGGCCCTGGGGCACCACCAGGCACCAGAAGGCTCAGAGCAGAGCCCCGAGCCCCCAGAACGGAGGCAAGTGGGAAAAATCTTGTGGCAGCAGGTCTCCTGTGCTGCTGGTGTACCCCACCCAGAGCAGGACTGCCAGGGAGAGGCAGAGGCCCTGCAACAGCCAGGGAGGGAGGCACACTGCTCACCGCACAGACAAAGCAAGTGTCGTGCCAGCTGAAGCCCAGCGCCTCCAGGAATCGGTCCCCAGCATCGATCTTGAAGTCACAGCCACGGCACTTGGTGCCAAACATCTTCTCATAGTCTGTGAGGAAAGGCAGAGCTCAGGTCAGCACTTCCATGCACTACAGCTGCTCATCCCAGGGGAGCAGGGCTGCAGCTCAGCCAGGATGCCACAGGCACAGCCTGGGGACAACTCTGCCAGCCCCCATCCAGGTGAGATAAAGCTCAGGGCACAGGGGAGAGGCGCAGGGTGGCCCGGCCACCCCAGGGCTCCAGGAGGAGGAGGAGAACCTCATCTCCCAGGATGCTGCACTCGCTTTGATGTACATCCTCCCTCATTGCCATGGCAACCTAGGAGCGATGGCACTACCCTGCAGCTAGGGAGAACCAGGATGGAGGGCTCAGGGCTGTGGGACTGGGGTCTCCATGCTCCCCACAGCCCAGGGGGAGCCCTGCAGAGCAGGGCAGCTCATGCTCCCGGCCCTGTGTCAGCTGCTGAGTCCCAAAGGTGCCCCAGAGCCACATGAGGTGACACAGGGGGTCCCTGGGTCCTACCTCTCTCGCAGTAGGGCTGTCCCTCCTCCATGTAGAAGGCTCGGTTGCGGATGGGAGTTTTGCAGGCATTGCAGGTGAAGCACTGCACGTGCCAGGTCATCTTCAGTGCGTGCATCACCTCCTGGAAGGGAGCCACCGTCAGCCAGGGGCAGGACCACCAAGGGCAGGAAAGGACAAGGAACCCCCTAAGATGGGACCAAGCTGGGAAGGGACAGAGCCAGGCACACACAGCAGAGGGCAAGGACAGGAGATGGAGGGCAAGCTGAGGGACACTCACCCCAGTGATCTTCTTCTTGCACTTGGCGCAGCTGGGCGCGTAGCGCGTGTCGTAGCACTTGGGGCAGAAGATGGAGCCTTTCTCCTCAAAGAAGCCGCCCTCATCCAGCACCTTCCTGCACTGGCAGCAGGTGAACTCCTCGGGGTGGTAATAATGTCCCAGCGCCACAAGGTACCGTCCCCTGTGGCAGGACAGAGCCACGTCAGCCACGCCGGGGCCCAGGACGCCGGTGTGGCCGTGGTGGCAGCCAGGGCTCACCTGATGACCTTGTTGCACTTGTAGCAGAGCGGGGTGCGGCCGGGCCCCTCGGGCGCCTGCTGGGCTGCCTGCACGATGGAGCTGCGGTTCTGCATGGGCGTCGGCGTGGCCGGCTGGCTGTGCTTGCTCACCACCGTGCTCGTCTTGTCCGGGGCGTAGCGCTCGGCAAACGAGGGGTCCACAGCCCAGGGTGGGCGGCTGGTAGGGCTGGGGGTGGCACTGGGGGTCCTGGGGGCTGCACACACACACACACACACACACACAGAGGTATTAAGGACAGTGCTCCCTTGGCAGCCCTTACCCAAAAAGCCCAGAGATGTTTTGCTCACCCAGTCCTGGCTCAGTCTTCATCGTTGCTCCTGGGGACGGGTCCGGCACGGAGACCTGGCTACAGAACAAGCAGTTAATCCAGCCTGCCCTGCTCACCCCCACTGCCCAGGGGGTGCAGGCAGGGCTCCCCACCCCAACAAGCAGGAGGGAGCTGGCCAAGCCCCCATACCCAGTGGTAGCTGGTTTAGTGATGAGGTACTGAGATAAGGGCCTTCAGTCCTGCCAAGACACAGCACCCCCAGGGTCTCTGGTACCCACTGTGGTGGTCTGAGGAGTGGAAGGAGGGAGAATTCTGGGCTTCTCCAGACTGACCTGTGACCCCAGGGACCACACAGACGTTGGCTGCCTACTAACATCACCCCTGGTCTCATTGGGGTGCAGGGGGACCTGGAGCCCCAGAACCCAGTTCAGCAGTGCTGGGAACAGGCAGGGCAAGGCAGGGCTAAAGTGGCACAGCCTGCCAAAAGAGGGGGGACAGGGAGAGAGGGAGAGCCAGTGGCTCTGTGCCTCTGCAAGACAAATTCAAAAAGCAGATGGCAACAAACCCAACTTTTATTTGTGTCAGAGCAAACTGGACAGAGCTGGTAGTCAAGGGCCATGGCACCAGGGCAGGAGGTGTCACAGAGAGGTAAAGGCAAAAAATGGGGTGCTGTCCACCCCTCTGCGTGGCTGCACAGAACTAGGAACAACCCTGACAAGCTGGTGACATCCATGAGCTCAGCTGCCCTGCAGCCCCACACCAGGCTTGAAGGACACTGCCCCAGTGCCCCAGCTGCTGCCCAAACACCACAACAACCCAGTGAGATTTGGCCATCAGTGCCACCAGCCACTCCCAACCCGCTGTTTCTGGAACACCACGGCGCAGCTCAGCACTCCCAGCTGAGGGGCAGCAATGCCCAAGGGGTTCTGCCCAGGACATGCAGCCCCCCCAGCTCCTGCTGCCACACACTCCCCTTACCTGGGCTTCCTAACAAACACATCATCATGATCCTCCACTGAGCGCAGCAGGAGAGAAAGGAGGAAACAGTCAATCCTCACAGACCGAGGCCCGGGCACAAGAAGAGGGGAAAGGGAAAAGAGGAAAACCAACCTGTCCTCCCACCAACTCCTGCCCCAAAATGAAGCCCTGCCCAGTCACAGGACAGACCGAGACCCCAGACCGGTGTCACCACCATGAGACCACGCACAGCCCCAGGCAGCTCCCACGGACTCAGTCACCCCACAGGGACCACAACCAACACTCCAGTGCCACTCCAGACTCTGCTGGACCCTGGCAGCCCAGGAAGAGCCCAGCACCCCCAGCCAGTGCCAGGGCCTGTGGGAACTCACTGCTGCTGTCTGTGCCCGTCAGCTGGGCCAGCCTGCGGAAGGTGCGGGACTGCGAGGTCCCGGTGCGGGGCTGCCAGTCCTCAGCGTCCTCTACCAGCCGCAGCTTCCCGGGGCTGCACCCGGGGGTACTGGGGGGCTCCAGAGGCTGCGGGGGCTGTCTGTGAGTGACAGAGGGCAGGAGCTCAGCCAGCACAAAGCACAGGCCCTGCTCTGGAACAGGGAAGCGCTCCAAAAAGTGCCTTGGCACATGCCAACACCTCTGCCAGACACTGTCACTCACCGCTGCTCCACCGTGCCCCAGCTGGACCCATGGGCATCCCTGTGGCATCAGAAAAAATGGTGGCACAGCAGTCAGCAGCTGATCCATGGCTCAGCCATTGCTTCCCCTACGCACTCACAATCTCAGAGATACAAGAACCTCATGGAAATGCTGACATCATCCACTGCTGACCAGCCCTGCAGCCATTCCATAACCCCACGATATTGTGCTCCATGTACAGTGCCTGCCCTTTGACTCCAAAAATGCCCAGCCAAGTGTTGTGCCACCAGCCACCCCTACACACTGTGCTGCATATTGGCCTTCCCAGCTTGGTGTCAGCAGTGCCCAGCAGGTCTTGCCTGCACACCCATCTGGGGACAAACTGTCTGGCCAGTGAGTGTCCAGGCAGGAACCTCCCAAGGTGAAGGTCAAAGCAGTGGCTGAGCACTGGCAGTGCCTGTTGTGGGGTGAGCACAGGGTTGGCTTTGCAGCTCCACCACCAGCTCAGCTCTGGGAGAGGACAAGGAGAGAGAGAAGAATCCACATCAGGGCATAGAGTTTGCCCAAAGTCATGAGAAGTAATGATGCTGAGGGGAAATAATCCAGCAGCACTCACCCAGCTCTGCCACGCCAAGCTCACAGGACAATGTGCCCCAGGTGCAGGTGCTACCCAGCACCTCCCAACATCCCATAGCCAGGTTTTCCCAGTGCTGCCAGCCTCCTCCACTCCTTGTATGCCCAAAAGGCTAAGGTGCAGCTCAGCATCCCCAGCTCAGAGCCAGCAGTGCCCAGACACCTGGGACATGCAGCCTCAGCACGAGCTCCCCTTACCTGGGTTTTTTAACAATCTCATCCTCACCATCCTCCACTGAGTGCAGCAGGAGAGAAAGGGGAAGAAGGCATCAGTCTGCAGTGACTGATGACCAGGAAAAGCAGGAAGGGAAAGGAGGCAAACCAACCTCACCACCCAGCATCCCCTCACCCCATTGCAGAGCCTACCTGGCCATGGGGCAGAGCATAGCCCCAGACCAGTGACACCACCACGGGCCCACACACAGCCCTGGGCAGATCTGGCTGGCTCCGCTGCCCTCAGGGAGTTACTCAGGGCAAACCCTAAACTCTGATGCCACATCACCCCACTGCTTCTCCCAGCATCTGGTTACCCCAAGACTGTCCCCCATCCCCAGCCAGTGCCAGGCCCTACGGGAACTCACTGCCATCTGTGCCCGTCAGCTGGGCCAGCCTGCGGAAGGAGCGGGACTGCGAGGTCCCGGTGCGGGGCTGCCAGCCCTCAGCGTCCTCTAACATCCTCAACTTCCCAGGATCACTGGGGGTACTGGGGGGCTCCAGAGGCTGCCTGTGAGTGACAGAGGGCAGGAGCTTCAGCCAGCACAAAGCTCAGACCCTGCCAACACTGCAGCACAGGGCAGTGCTGCCAAAGGTGACCTGACACATGGCAACACCCCAGCCAGATCCTGGCACTCACCGCTGCTCCACTGTGCCCCAGCAGGACCCATGGGAATCCCTGTGACATTGGAAAAAACAGCAGCATGACAGTCACTATTTGACCATTCCTGCCATACCTACAGCCCCATGAGGCAGGAACCACGTGGAAATACTGACCAGCAGCCTTGCAGCTGCTTCACAGCAGCCTGGGACGCAAAGCACCAAGAGCAGTTGCTGCCCAGCTCCTCCGAACATCTCCCGCAAGGTGATTGTTGTGATTGTCACCAGCCACCCCTACCCAGGTGGGTGCTTGGGGCAGGACCCTCCCGAGGTGAGGGTCAGAGCAGTGGCTGAGTGCTGGCAGTGCCTGTTGTGCAGCTCTGAAAACACCTCAAGTCTGGGAGAGGGGACAGAGAGGGAGGGAAGAACCCCCAGCAGTGCAAAGAGTACCCCCAGAGTGACTGCAAGCAGTGAAGGTGAAGAGGCTGTGGAGGCTGAGCCTGGCATGGACACCTTGTGGCTCCTGCCCCTTACCTGGGCTTTTTAACGGGCTCATCCTCACCATCATCCACTGAGGACACCAGGAGAGAAAGGGGGAGATGGAGTCAGTCTGCAGCAACTGAGGCTCAGGCACAGCAGGAAGGAAAGGGAAGGGAAAGGAAGGAAAAATGCCCTCTCCTCCCACTGCCCCCCTGCCTTAACACACAGCCCTGCCCAGACAAAGGGCAGAGCAGTTCCAGCTCAGCAGCACCATCACGAGCCCAAAAAGCCCTGGGCAACTCCCACCACTTCCGCTGCCACAGAGGGCCCAAATGGGGTCAAAACCAATGCCCTGCTGTAACAACACACCAAAGCCTTTATCCAGTTGCCCCAGCAAAGCTGGGCACACCTGGGCAGTCAGCCAGTGCCAGGCCCTACAGAACTCACTGCTGTTGGCGCCCACCAGCCGGGCCAGTTTGCGGAAGGAGCGGGACTGGGATGTCCAGGTGTGGGGCTTTGAGTCATCAATGTTCTCTAACATCCGCAGCTTCACAGGGTCACACACAGTGTCACTGGGAGGCTCCAGCACCTGCGGGGGCTGCCTGTGAGTGACAGAGGGCAGGAGCTCAGCACCAGGACTGGACCCTGCTCTGAAACACAGAAGCACCCCCAAAGGTGCCCAGGCACGTGCCAACACCTCTGCCAGACCCTGGCACTCACCGATGCTGCCCCGTGCCCCGGCTGGACCCATGGGCATCCCTGTGGTATCAGAAAGAATGGTGGCACAACAAACAGTGTTTGACCAGCCCACCCCTCCCCATACAGATCCATAGCCCCAGAGACACACGAGCCTTGTGGAAATGCTGACAGCATTCACTCCTGATCAGCCTTGCAGCCATTCCATGGCCCCACATGACACTGTGCCCCAGGTCTGGTCTAGTTCCCCACCCAGTAACTCCCAACACCCCCAGCAAGGTGCTGTCAGTGCCACCAGCCACCCCTGCCCACTGTGTCCAGCACACTGTGCTGCATCTTGGCCTCCCCAGCCTGGTGCCAGCAGTACCCAGTGGGCCCTGCCTGCACACCCTGCATGAGGACACCTCATCTGGGAACAGCCTGCCTGGCTGGTGGGTGTCTGGGCAGGACCCTCCTGAGGTGACGGTCAGAGCAGTGGCTGAGCACTGGCAGTGCCTGTTGTGGGGTGAGCACAGGGCAGAGTCTGTGGCTCTGCCAACAGCTTGGCTCTAGGAAAGGACAGGACAGAGGGTGGAGGATAAGGAGAGGAGAGAAGAAGCAGCAACAGAGCAAAGAGCTTCCCCTGAGTGACTGCAAGCAGTGAGGGAGAACAAGCTGTGTGGCTGAGCCCAGGGTGGGCACCTTGTGGCTCCTGCTGCTGCCCTGGCACACGCTCCCCTTACCTGGGCTTTTTAATAAATTCATCCTCACCATCCTCCACTGAGTGCAGCAGGAGAAAAAGGGGGAGATGGAGTCAGTCTGCAGCAACTAAGGTCCAGGAAAAGCAGGAAGGGAAAGGAGGAAAACCAACCTCTCCACTCACCATCCTCTCACCCCATTGCACAGCCCTGTCTGGCCACAAGGCAGAGCACAACCCCAGACCAGCGGCACCACCACGAGCCCACACACAGCCCTGGGCAGATCTGGCTGGCTCCGCTGCCCTCAGGGAGTTACTCAGGGCCAAACCCCAAACTCCCGGGTGCTACATCACCCCACTGCCTCTCCCAGCATCTGGTTACCCCAAAAGTGTCCCGCACCCCCAGCCAGTGCCAGGCCCTACGGGAACTCACTGCCATCTGTGCCCGTCAGCTGGGCCAGCCTGCGGAAGGAGCGGGACTGCGAGGTCCCGGTGCGGGGCTGCCAGTCCTCAGCGTCCTCTAACATCCTCAACTTCCCAGGATCACACCCGGGGGTACTGGGGGGCTCCAGAGGCTGTGGGGGCTGCCTGTGATTGACAGAGGGCAGGAGCTTCAGCCAGCACCAAGCACAGACCCTGCTTCAGCACAGGGCAGTGCTGCCAAAGGTGCCCTCACCAGACCCTGGCACTCACCACTGCTCCACTGTGCCCCAGCTGGGCCCATGGCCATCCCTGTGATATTAGAAAGAACAGTAGCACAACACTCAGTATGTGATCACAGCACAGCCCATCCCTCACAAATGCAATCCAGAACAAGGAGAAGATGGGGACACTCAGTCAACTCTGCCCTGCCATCCTGCAGCCCCACGCCAGGCTCACAGCACATTGTCCATTGTCTAGAACTTCCCAATACCCCCAGCAAGGTGTTGTCAGTGCAGCAGCCTTCTCCAGATCCCTTCTCCCCAAGAAGCACAGCTTGGCCTCCCCAGCTTGGTGCCAGCAGTGCCCAGCAGGTCCTACCCAGCACAGGACACCTTGTCTGGCCAGTGGGTATCCTGGCAGGACCCTCCCAAGGTGATGGTCAGAGCAGTGGCTGAGCTCTGGAAGTGCCCACTGTGAGATGAACACAGGAGCTCTGCAGCTCCACCAACAGCTCGACTCTTGGAGAGGGAGAGAAAAAACAGCAACCGAGCAAAGAGCTTCCCCTAAGTGACTGCAAGCAGCAAGAGAGAACCAGGCGTGTGGGCTGAGCCCAAGGTGGGCACCTTGTGGCTCCTGCTGCTGCTCCAGCACACGTGCCCCTTACCTTGGCTTTTTAACAAGCTCGTCCTCACCATCCTCCACTGAGCACAGCGGGAGAGAAAGGGGGAGATGGAGTCAGTCTGCGGCAACTGAGGCCCAGAGACAGCAGAAAGGGAAAAGGAACAGGAAAGGGAAAAGGACTCCTCCCACTGCCCACCTGGCCCAATACACAGCCCTGCCTGGCCCAGTGGCACCTCCATGAGCCCACACAGCCCCGAGCAGCTCTGCCTGGCTTAAGTGCCCCATAGGGCCAAAACCAACACTCCACGAGTCACCAAAGCCTTTTTCCAGCTCCAGTTTCCCCAGCAAAGCTGGGCAGTCAGCCAGTGCCAGGCCCTACAGAACTCACTGCTGTTGGCGCCCACCAGCCGGGACAGTTTGCGGAAGGAGCGGGACTGGGAGGTCCAGCTGGGGGGCTTTGAGTCGTCAATGTCCTCTAACATCCGCAGCTTCACAGGGTCACACACGGGGGTGCTGGGGGACTCCAGCAGCAGTGGGGGCTGCCTGTGAGTGACAGAGTCATCTGTCAAATCTGACAGATCTCCTGGGGTTGTCTTGCACCTTCCCTAGCACAGAATCGCAGCACACCAGTACCAGAGACGCCACACCTTGTCTCACTCCCCACCCTCCACCTCCTCCTTCACAAAGGCTGGGCCTGTGAGGGACTGACTCTGGAATGATCACCACCATTCCTGGCAATTTGAGACTGGCCCCAAGGGCCAGAAACAGAAAGGACAGAACAAGAATAAGCCAAGGTCAAAATACAGCATCAGGGAAGCTGCACCACAGCCGTCTATGGCAGTGCCACCTGGCCCTGGGCATGGAGCCCAGCACAGCCCATCAGCCCTTGCCCAGCACAGCCACATCATGGGGAACAGGGAATGGATCACACAAAAGGACACTCCAGAGCCCCAACAGCTGGCACAGACAGGCAGCTGTCCCCTCTACGCTGGGGACAGCTTGGTGCCAGGAGTGACCCACCCACAAGGGCAGAGCAGCACCTGCTGCCCATCCCCAGGCTGGCCCTGCCCCAGAGGACAGGGCACTGGCAGGGAAGAGGCATGCAGGGAGGATAGAGAGAGCAGGTAAAAGGCTTACTGACTTGTCAAGGCTCAGCACCTGTAGGGAGAGGGAAAGAGAAAGGGAGGAGAGAAAGAAAGAAAAAGGAAGGTGAAATTAGACCTGCAGCACCCAAGAAGTTTCCAGAGCTCACCTATGGCCTGCATTAGTCCCCCTATCTCTGAGTCTCACACCCAGCTCACCCAGGACTGAGAGCACACTGGGACACAGGAGCAGATGCCAGTGGACCAGACTGTGCTCCCTCAGCCCCCAGAACAGGCCTGGATGCCCAGGGCAGTCAATGCCACATCCCGCCCCATTGCCCAGTTCCTGGGCACTATGGCAGCTCTGGCAGGAGGAGCAGGGACCAGCAGCTGCTGGACACATGCAGCAGAGCTGGGGGAGAACAGTGTGGCAGAGCTGGAGGCCATCACTCTGCCAGCCCCTTCCTGCAGCCAGGGGAACAGCAGGACTTCCCCAGGCAGGCACCGGCCTGTGGTCACCGAGAGCCACATTTCCCTGCCACTGCAGATGCCAGCCAGTGTCCTGCTACAGCCACCGTGTCAAGCCTGGCAGGAGTCCCCACAGGCTGACCCGTCCCTGAGAAAGGGACTGGCACGAGCGTGGCTGCGTGTCCCTGCGTGCGTGTCCTCTGTTGTGCCACCTCAGCACCAGCCACCGGTTACTGCGGCACGGGCACTGTCACCGGCTCCCCCCCAGGGTGCCTGGCATGCAAGGCGCAGCAGGGCCGGGCAGCGGGCTGCCCCCGATCCTCAGGGAGCAGCATGGACAGCAACATACCCGTTGTGCTGGGGGGTGCAGGCAGGCGCCAGGGGCGCGTACGTCACGGGTTTCGTCACCAGCCCGGGCCGCGGGTTCGGAGGTGAGCTGGCCCCGAAGGGCCGAGCTGTTTTGTTGAGGGCGGTGCTGGGAGCGAAGTTATATTTCAGGGGTTCAGAGCAGGGGAGTGAGTCCTGAGCGAGACAAAACACACAGACACGGGCTCACACGTCAAGCGGCATGCAAGGGGCAGCCCCGGGCCAGGCAGCGCAGCAGGCAGCCAGGTAGGAAAGCCGGACAGCACGTGCACCTTGGGGACCAGGCTCTGCCAGGCTGGCACTCGCTCCACTGGGCACCTGGCCCAGCGACAGCAGGTCACAAACCCGGCCTGAGGGTCGTTTGAAGATTAGTAGGTGCCCCGGACACTCGCTGCTGCCCGTGGCAGGGCGGTGCATGCACACACGTCAACTGCAACCATCCCACGGCACAAAGCTGAAGACATGCGGGTGGCTTCTGCCCAGGAGCCACCAGTCACCAGCCCCAGCCCTGACTCCCTGTGCCAGAGCACTCCCCAGCACTAGCAAACATGCTGCTGCACCTGCCCGGCCTCCTCCCCTGTGCTGGCCCCTCTGCACTCCTGCCCACACCCAGCACCAGCAGGGGCACAGACAACCTGGGTCCAGGCACCTACTGCACAGATCCCGCTCCCTCTGATCCTCCACAGTGCCAGAGGTCAGAGCTGCTCCTCCAGCTGGGTTTTCTAGACCTCCGAACACACCCCAGCCCCCTAAAACCCCAGGAGCAAAGTCCATTTGTTTGACTACACCAAAATTCCTTTCCCCTGAGATGAGGCTGAGCTGCCACTGCGGCACCAGGAGCAACACGTACCTTCTGCGGCTTCCCCAGCTGGTTCTGGGCTCTGCAAGAGAGGAGACAGATGGGCAGGTACTGGAGTTGGCCCAGACACCACCAGCATGCTGGTACCCCAGGGATGCAGCACCCAACCAAGGGGAAACATGGCCAGCTGGCACTGCCCTGTGGCTTGCAGTCAGGTTAAACTTTATCCAGGCAAGTAGAGCCCTTGGACACAGCCAGGGACTTCCAGGCTCCAAGTAAGCAGCAGTGATGCTGGGAGATGGTGATGCCAGGAGGCAGCACTGGGCAGAGGGCCCTGATTACACTCCAGTCATACCAGAACCCCACGTTTGAGGGATCCACAATTCCTACCTGCTCAAGGTGAGGCAGAGCCTGTCCCCACAGGCTCGGATCCTGTTCTGGGCCTCGATGTGTGTCATGGCACTGGTGCTCTCCCCGTCGATGTACAGCACCCAGTCGCCCACTCCCACACCGGCCTGGGCCGCCTTCCCACCCAGAGTCAGCTGCAGGACAGACAGAGTTAGGGAGAGCTGGAACAGCCAAGCAGTGACATGGGAGCAGAGGGACATCCTTGTGAGGGCAGGGGCCTACCAAGGCCCAGGATCCCCAGCCCAGCACAGGATACCACACAGACCTGACCCAAGGGAAAGTGGGGACCCCCAGATTACTTCCCATTTCCCAGTGAATGAGCCCAGAGCAGCCTCTTCCCCTTGGCAGCAGCAGAAGGCTGCTTCTCCAGGGCACTGCCCAGCCCCTGCCCTCTGGCACGGCTGGGGACCACACCAGCACCCCAGGGCCTCATCGCCGTGATGCCAAACACAGAGGCAGTGCTGCCTCAGCCTTGACAACAAGCCCAGCCATCCCTTGGAGTCATCCCTGTGGTCCCAGGGCAGGAAGAGAGCACAGTGAGTCAGGGCCCGCTGGGCAGCCCACATCTCACTGCAAACCACAGGCACGTCCAGCCCTTTGCCTGGGGCGGGGAAGGACAGGGGAGGCACCCCTTGGGCACTCCCCCAGCCGCCTGCATTCCCGTTCCCGTCCTGTTCCCACCAGGCACAGACATTACCTCATTCCCAGAGAGGAGCAGGAGCCCTCCCGGGGCAGGGAGACACCTGCCTCCACCCACGTCACCTCCCTGGGACAGCCGGGAGCACAGCCACAAGCTCCCCTTCCCCGCCACGGTGCCAGGGATGTGCCCTGCCCCTGCTATAGCTCCGTGGCACGGCTGTACACCAACCCCTGCTGGGAAGAGGAGGCTGCCCTGCCCTTCCCTCCCACCAGGGATGCACAGCCAGAGGCGAGCAGGGCCTGGAGCACTGCACACAGCTCCCAGGCACTGACAGACAGACAGACAGACGTGGGCAGGCTGCAGCCATTCCTGCTCCTCCAGCATGGAAGAACTCGAGGCGCTTGGACCCAGACCAAGTATTTCCTCAAGTCCTGTTCGACATGAACATAAAAGGAGCGAGCCAGATTCCCAGCACTGTCAGAGGGCTGAAAAATCCCTGCCACTGAGTCCCAGCCCCTCCTTGCAGAGCCCAGCTTGCCTCAGAGCCACACATCCCTTCTCTACCCCAGCACCAGACCTCCATGCAAGGCCAAACACCACACAGGGGCTGGATGTGGCTCAGTTCCACCTGCATCCCACTGCTATTCCCAGCAGGACATGGTACCCCCCACCCCGTATCCCCACGCTGCCCTCCCGTTCCTCCTGCCCAGCACAGGGGGGTGCCCTCAGCAGCAGTGATGCCCCCAACTCCAGGCCATGCTGCTGCAAGCCCCAGCTTGCTGCCCTGGAGGGCTGGGGAAGGCACGGGGCGGCTGCGTGGGTTTGGAGGCAGGAGCAAGATTTGGGAGAGGTTTTCACACAACTGCCCAGGAAGGGGAGAGCACGTCAGGCTGCGTCATAAAGCCTCACCCAGCCTGGTCAGCACTTCCCATCCCCCTCCATGCCAACGTGCAGGAAACCCCTTTGACAGGTGCCAGTTCAGCCAGGAGCCATGGCAGTGCCAGCCCTCCTAATTCCCACCCAGACCCAATAACAAGGGCTTCCTTCCTCCCCTCTCCACCCAGTCTTTTGTTCCCTGCACCTCCATCACCAGATCCAGAGAGGTGCTCGCCTACAAAGCCTCCCTCAGCACATTCCTCAGTGCCTTCCCAGCAGTAGCACCAAAGTGTCTCTCCTCTTTCCCAGCTGGCAGGTGCCAGGATGTGCCACACAGCATCCAGCTATCCAGCCTGCAGTCCTTATCCTAGCTCCAGCACAGGGACCATGGTTCACAGCCTGCCTAGTCAGGTTGTCAGCACTCTAGCAGAGCCCTGTGCCAAAGGAAGTACATGTCAGAGAGCCACGGTGGCACCACTTTTGTGTGATCAGAAAGCTGAAACAGCCTCACTGCTCACCCAGGAGTGCCACAGCAATGGACAGAGCTAAAAGTCAAGCCAATGGATACACCAGTGCTGCCCTGTGCCGCCCATCCCTCCAGACCTGCAGAGCAGGGCCCCACTGCAGCCCACAAAGCTGGTGCAGGATGCTTCCTTGCAGCCCACTGCGGCAGGGCCAGCTCATGGGAAGCACGAGGCCAAGGACAGCAGCATGCTCTGGGAAGAAGTTCTGGGTGTGGGAATCACTCTAGAGTGCAGAGCAGCACAGGCTCACACCTTCCCATCAGAGCACATCACCCTCCATGCAGCCCAGCCTCACCAGAGAGCCCCCAAAGCTGGTTGCATCCCCTAGGAATCTCCTCACTGCTCCTGCCTGCCCAGGACAGGACGGCAGCACTGCCCAAGCCTCACCAAGCACTGCTTCACGAGGCCCCTGCCCCAGGCTCTGGGAGGCTCCTCCATCCAACCAGACCCTTTGTTAAGAACTGGCTTGCAGCCAAGAGAAACATTTTTTAGAGAATAAACTCGCTGAAGCCGTCTCTGCGTGCTCAGCAGAGATCAGCAGGCCCCGGGGCAGCAGCCCTGGTGACTCCAGCCTCACACAGTGCCCTCAGGGCCCGTGCTCCATGCTGGGATGCTTCAGAGATCTGTGCCCTCTGGGACAGGTGTGCAGTGCCTGGCTCGTGCCAGGGGCAGGTCCTCACGCAGCACTCGATGCCACGAGCAAAGCTGTCCTTTGAGAAGCAGCCTCCGTGCCAGCTGCCCAAGCGCCAGAGGCACAGGCGATGCAGTCACATTCCAAGGCTTATAAGGCAATTGCGTGGCCAAAGCCGTGGCCAGCACCCGCCCAGGGATGGGGACCTGCACACATCCAGGGTCAGACCCAGGAACATCACAATGGGAGAGGCTCAAACCAGCGGCCTTGGGCACAACCAGCTGTGGCCCAATGGCTCTCACTGGAGAAACGGGAGAGTTTTGTGAAGGGAGTCACGTTCCTGCACAGGCAGCTTCCTCCTCTCCATGCCCATTTCAGGAGTGACCTCAGGCACAGAGCTGGGATCTGTGCTGTGGAAAGGAGGGCAGAAGGGCACTGGCTAGGTCCTGGGATGTCAAGCTCAGTGCTGGGATGCAGACCAGGAAGCCAGTCCCACATCTCAGAGAGCAGATCCCCTCCCACTGTGGTGGGCACACTCCGGAAGGGGCCTCCCCTGCCCCCCTCTGCAGAGGCTGTGCAGAATTTCACGTTTCTGCTTGCAGCTCTCTGCCCGGAACACCCCCGTGCTGGGCTGCAGCTGATAAGGGACCAAGGAGGCTACGTGGAGCCAGGCAGGGCAGGATGCAGCATTCCCAGGGCCCCAGCTCATCTACATCCCCCGTACGGCTCTGCCTCAGCCACTGCGGTCTCCCTCCCACAGAGGCAGAAGGAAGGATGGGTGTCACCAGCCTTGGTTTCTCTTACCCTGGAGATGGAGAGTGGCATGCTGAAATCCTTCCCTCCCTGCAGCCTGAAGCCCCAGGGTGCCGGCCCATTCAGCATCACCTTGTAGGACTCCATGTCGCCCATCTCTGCAAGGGAAGAGGGTGTGATGCCAGTGTTAGGGTATGTGGAAACAATGCAGGGAGAGCAGGCGAGCAGAGGGTTTGGTGCCTGGCAGGGTAGGACAGGAGGAAGGTCACGTTTCCAGCTGTAACTCCACCCTGACTATCCTACACTGTGGTTAGAGACGCACCCCAAATCCATCAGCATCTCCTCCAGCAACGTCAGAGCTGAGGGGCCCAGGCTAACAGTGACTAGTGCCAGGCAGCCAGGCACAGCCCTGCTACCACCCACAGTGGAGTGTCTGTGGGCTCTGCTCTCCTTCCAAACCTGGGATGCGCTCTCCCTTGCAGCACCCCAGGAACTCCTGCTGCTGACAGCCAAGGCTGTTCAGACCACAGAGAAGCAACAGCAGGTATAGAAGGATAGGAACCAGAAGCATTTTTGCCAGATGAATTATCAGCAGCAACACAGGAGCTGCGTGATACCACCCGAGGCGCCTGGCAGAGCAGCCAGGCTGGCGCTCCAGCAGCCGGCCAAGCAGATGCTCCCTGGGAGCGAGCCCATCTCTGGGGCTTCGGCAGGAGGGAATCCCGGTGCTCCCCTGCCTGACAGCTGTCAGCCGGCCAAGGCTCCGGACAGACGGGCCAGCACCAGCCTCTTACTACCTTTTACCTGGAAGAAGCCGCCAGACCCCCACGAACGGCCCCAGGACCTTCCTCCCGAGGGCGGACAGAGCCGGCTGCGGGTCTCCCCACGCCTCGCACGGGCCGGCTGCAGGGCCAGGGGCCAGCGTGCCCCCGCTCTCCCCGGGCCGGTGCGGGCTATATAAGGCGTGTAAGACGACACCAGTCCGCTCCCCGCTCGGGAGGGCCGGGGGAAGAGCTGCGTGTCAGGCATTCCCGGCGCTCGGGAGCCGCGCAAGCCCCAGCGAGGCTCCGGGACGGGGCGGCCCGAAGCGGGCGGATAGCCCCCACCCCTCCCCGGCAGGACAGGGCCCGACTGCACCGGGGGTCCCCAGCGTGCAAAGGCTGGGCAGCCCTTCTTATTGCTGAGAAGCCCCACCCTGACCCGAGGGGGGCCTCGGGACCCCTCCCCATCCTACACCGCCTCCCCTCCCGGGGTCGGAGACGCCGCTCTGCCCCACAAGGGCCCGACCCTGACCACCCGCCTTCCCCTTAAGCCAGGCCTCAGCCCTCCATCCCTCACGCCCCCGTCCCCTCCGGCAGAGGACGGAGCCCCTCGCCACAGCCCGGCTCCCCGGACTCACCCGCGGCCAGCGGGGCCCGGCGAAACGGGCGGGAGCGGAGCGGTGCGGGCCGACACGGGACTCGAACCCGGGCACCGCCCCCGCCCGGCCCGGGCCCACTATATATAGGATCGCGAGGGGGCGGAGCCAACAGGCGCTCCGGCCAATCACCGTGCGCGCCCCTGCCTGCCGGGGCGGGCACGGCGGCGCCCCCTAGCGGGGAGGCTCGAGCTGCCCCCGCCTGCCCCCCCCGCTCCCCGCAGCGGCGGCGGAGCCGAGTCCCGGAAGGGCCTTTATTGACCGAACGCCACCCACCGGCACCGGCCACATCAAGCCCAGTCCCGCGCTCCGGGGCTCTCCCGGCTCAGCAGCCGCACCAGCTTGGCCCGAAGGGTGCTGTGAGGCTTGTGCCCGGAACGCCCTGACAGCGCCTCCTGTCCTCTGCGCCCCCACCCCGCGGCCCGGGCGTTCTGTGCCATAACGGCCCGGTTGTCATAGAGGGGTCCCCCCTCATTGCTGTGGCCCTCGGGGGCCTGCCGGCAGCCCAGCTCCCACTGCCCTTCCTCCTCCTCTTCCTGGGCCCCGGCTGGATGTGGTTCTGCAGTGAAGATGTTCTCGTAGAGATGCTCAGGGAGCGGCTTCCCCACGGCCCAGGGCTCACCAGCGTCTGGCTGCCCTGGCACAAAAAGGGGCTGCTGGCCCCGGGCGATGGAAGCATAGATGATGGGGCATGAGCCCTCTGGCTCTGGTGGGGTGAAGCGGAGGAGATTGGCAGGAGGGTGGGAGGCAGGCTGTGTCCCCCCCAGGGCTGGGCTAGGCTGAGGATCATCGTTCCCACACTCCCAGGGCTGGGGCTCAAAGCCCTGTGCAAAGATCTGGGGGTCTGAGACACAGAGGAGTCTGGGGTCCAGGGTGTCCTTGCCCTGCTGCTGGCAGGCAATGGCAGCAGCCACTGCCCGGCAGAGCTCAGGGGCCCGTGGGGTGCTGAAGGTGAAGGTGCCCTCGCCGGAGTCACTGCGGCGGCCGGCCTCGAAGGAGAAGACAGCCTGCAGGGTCAGAGAGGAGGGTTAGGGGCTGCCACCCACTCTGGGCAGGCAACAGCTTCAAGAAGGGAGTGGCAGACTTACCTGATCCTGGCCAAACTTCCGAAGGAAGGCGTAGGGCCAGGTGAGCAGGGGCTGGCGGGACTGAGGGTCCTTCAGTGTCAGGCTCTGTGGAAGGGCCGAGAGCAGGTAGCGCCCGTGCAGCCCACAGCGGGTGGCCGCGTCTGTCTGGACCACCAGCACCAAGAATTCGGTCACTGCAGGAGCCAAACATGCCAGGGGTCAGCACTGCAGCACTGAGCTGCAGCCCACCCCAGCCCTTTTTACCTCCCCTGCACGTACAGTCTTGCCAGGATGAGTAGAGGGAATTCTCCTCCATGGGGACAGCAGGGCCGGGCTGGGTCCTGGCACTACTCGGCACTGTCTCTTTTGCACCCTGAAACAAAGGGATGAGTATGACCTGGCACGGGGCAGAGGAGCACAAATCTCCTGCCTGCCCTAGAGCTTCCCAGCTCACCCAAATGGGGCTTTTGGCTCTGCCAGACCCCTCGGTACCTGGAAGGCCAGCTGGCAGAGCTGGGTGATCCATTCATCGCGCTGCTCGGCTGCCAGCACGTAGCTCTTCTCCGTGGTGGTGAGGTAGAAGGCAGCAGTGGCTTTGGGGCAGCTCTCTGTGCCCACCGGGCCCACAGAGACGCAGTCGGAGAGGCGGATCACCCTGCGGGCACACCGCTGCAGGGGTGTTCTCTCTGGGATGGTGCCATCATCCCGCACATCAAACTTCTCCATGCGGGCCACGCCCGACGGGCTGGCGGCGAACAGCTGGGCTCGCATCTTCCTCCAGCACCTCTAATGCATGGAAAGGGCAAAGGTAGGGAAAAAACGGGTCAGCAAAGAGCTGGCCACTGCATCTGGCAGCACTGCGCTCTACACAGGGCCAGCAGTGCTCGGGAAGAGTCATACAGGGCGTGATGGGCATAGGGCAGTCCTGGCCTGCACCCGGCAGATGCTGTTGGAGGGCACAGAGAACAGGGGCCAGCACAAACCCCTGAACCGTGGGGCAGGGCAGGCCCAAAGCTGGGCTGAGGGGTGCCTTGCCCCGAGCAGGCTTGGCATGGCTCACTGGGTGAGTCACACTCACTCCTGGCTCCCTGAGCACCAGGTCCTGCTCTTTGTTCCCTGCTGCAAGTGCTGGCCTGCCGACCTGCAGCTGAGCTCTCAAGCTGTTCTCAGGACAGACCCTGATGCAAATTAAAGCCATTTTGAGCTGCTGAGGCTCCTGCTGGCAGCCTCACATCTGCTGAGCAGCCCGCTTCCTCCCAGGGGAGCCTCCGCAGCACCAGCACCTTCCCGGTCTGTCATGGGATAGCGGGGGTGCGTGCCACCATGTACCTTCAAAGTGCAGCAGAGCCTCCACCCTGCAGGAACCAGACCCAGCCAAGCACCCAAAATACCCACCGCCCCCAGCCCACCTGCCTCCTCCACAGCAGGGCATCAGCTCCTCACACACAAGGCTGCCTGCTGCGCTTTCAGGGCTTGGTTCTTCTTCAGCAGAATGTGATTGCAGCCCCATATATCCACTGAGATTCCCCCCAGGACATGGTCACCCTGCCATGGTGTGACCAGTGTGCCAGCAGGACATACTTCACCAACACCTGATGGCTCACTGGAGCTGGCCTGACCCTGGGTACTCTCACCATGTCACCCATACCCTGCCCAAGGGCTGCAGCACTCAGTGCTCCCTCCAAGGGCACAGAGGAACAGCCCAAACCATGAGGGAGTCGCCAGATCATGCTGGCCCCCCAGTGCCAGGCCGATGGAGGGCACAGGGACACGTCCCACGTGCTGCCCCAGGGCCCTGCTCCCACACACACACGCACCACGCTGAGCTGCGCCACATTAACGCACGTTTATTCTTCCATTGCGACTCACGGTGACCAAGCAAGAAGGACCCAACACATGGGCGAGCCAGAGTGGGTGCCCACACAGATGAGCCCCCTCAGCCACAAGGGAAAGCCCCACTTAGGGGCTGCTGAGCCCAAGGCTCCCCCCAGGGCAGCTCTGATGGGGCTGGCTCCAGTCGCCCCTTCCCAGGCTGCTGAGGGCCCAGCCCCAGGCCCGGCATCAGGACAAATCAGGGCAAACCCTCTACCAACCCCAAATCCACCCTTTACCTTTCCAAATTTGGTGTGCTGCACATAGAGGATCCCATCCTTCACTGGTCTCTCCATTGGCCCAGTTTACCCTGGCAGCCAGTACAATGATCAGGGACTCGGGCTACCCACAGCAGAGAAAATGTGACTGCTGCAGTCGAAGGAAAAGCATGGGGCAGACTTCCTTCTCAGAGAGAATTCCCCTTTTTGGGGTGTGAGATGGGGGGCAGAGGCTGAGCCACAGGAGGTGTCCATGTGCCCGCCCTCCCCCTCACAGCAGGGCAGTGGGGCAGAACGCGGGGGCAGAGCACAGGAAGCACCTCGGGGAGCACCTGACACGAGCACAGCACGCTCCACCTCACCCTGGCTGCATCCTCCCAGCATGGGAAGATGGGAACAGCCACCCACTGAGAATGCACAGATCCAGGTTAGGAAACCCAGGGAAACGGGATGGATTTGTGAGGAGCAACACAAGACCCTGACCTCACCACTGCAGGGGACTGAAAGGGGCAGCAGGCAGCTGGCCAGACCAGTCGCCCCACCTGGGGCTTTCTCTAGCCCTGAGGCAGCACTGCCTGCTTGCCCAACACACTGCTGATGTAACAGGCTGTTACAGCACAGCTCCATACGTTTCCTTCCAGGGCAGGAGCTTCGTCAGGCTGAGCTGGAGCTTTGTCAGGCTGAGCAGTCCCAGTGACCAAAATTGTGGAAAAGGGGCCACAGCAGTGCAAGACAGGCCCCTGGGCTGAAAGGGAACCCAGGCCCATCCAGGGGCAGCACATTCTCCAGGCTAGAAGTCCATAGAGCTGTGGGCCAGGTAGTCCTTGCGGCCGATGTTGCTGACTTGCTTGGTCTGCATCGCCTCCAGCTTGGGGCAGTCAGTGATGCGATGGCCCAGGCCACCACAGAAGGCACAGCCCCGCTCACCTGCAATGGGAGGGACAGGGTCAAGGCCAGCACAGCACAGCAGCCCCCACCCCAGAGCAAAGGGGCTACACCAGTGTCTGCCCAGTGCTGTGGCACTGGGAGCTGGAGGGTCCTGTCTGGAGCCCAGGTTTTGTAGCAGCCCCATGGGGGTCCCTGTGTCAGCCTGGGGTCTCTCACCTCCGATTTCCAGCATGGTCTCGTCCCCACAATGCAGCACCTGGAGCACAGGCGGCACCTTCTGCTTTGCCTCCAGGAGGAGGGCCTTCAGATCCATCAGCACCGACTCGTCTGGGGGCAGAGACACAGGTCAGGAAAAGCCACCCTGCTTGCTCAGAAGAGCCCCTTGCCAGCGCCCAGCTGCCTCCTCCAGCCCCCAGCCCGGAGCCCCTCCTCACCACAGGCCTTGTTGATGAAGGTGGTGGCTATGCCGGTGTTGCCTGAGCGGCCCGTACGCCCGATGCGGTGAACTGTGGAGACAGGGAGGGGATCAACCCCAGGTGAGCACAGTGTGACAGACCAGCCCTGCCCCAGACACTGCAGAGACAGGCACAGAGCCTTGCTGGCCTCTTGACTCCTCCTACAAGGCCCAGGGCCTACCATAGTTCTCAATCTCCTCTGGCATGTCGTAGTTGATGACGTGCTGAATGGCTGGGAAGTCCAGGCCCTTGGAAGCGACGTCAGTGGCAACCAGGACATCCTTCTTCCCATCCCGGAAGGCTTCAATGGCTTTTGTCCGTTCTTCCTGATCTGCAAAGGCCCAGCAGAGAAGATCAGCGAGGGCAGTGCTCCCAGCTCTACCTATGCAGCAAACACTATGGCCTCAGGCAGCCTTTCTCCCAACGAGGGAGCAGAGGGGCCTCTACATCCCATAGGGACCTGCCCTGTGTTTATGCTTGCTATGTACAACGTGGAGCTCACTCCTGACACTGCCACAGCCCTTCCTCACACCATCAACAACTGCTTCAGGCTGGCACCTTCCATGGCCACACACATTCCTGGCAGAACCGGGGTCACACCAGGAGCCCAGGCCTCTCTGGGACCCTCACTGACCTTTCCCTCCATGGATGGCCACAGCTTCCACACCCTTGAGCAGCAGGTACTCGTGGATTGCATCAACATCTGCCTTCTTCTCTGCGAAGATCAGCACCTGTGGCAGCACAGGCATCATATCAGAGCCCTTTCTGCAGGCTGGCACTGCTGGCACCAGCCCAGCCCCCTGGGGAAGCCCATTCCCTCTTGCTGAGCAGAGCACACAGCACTGCTGGTACCAGGACCTACTCATACGTAAAGCATGGCTCAGTCACATAGCCACTCCACAAAGGAGGTCCTCCCTGCCAACTCCCCCCATGCCCCAGCACGACCACACTGCCCCCAGCATACTCACAGGTGGAGGGGTCTTCTGCAGGCATTCCAGCAGATACACCATCTTGGCCTCCTCTTTCACATACTCCACCTCCTAGGAACAATCAGGAGCATGGGTCAGGCAGCAGAGGAACTGCCACTGCTCCGCCAGCTGGGAAGGAGGGCCATGAACGCCAGCTCCCTGGCAGAGGAAGGAATTAAATGCCCTCATGAATGTTTCTGGCCTCCCACACAGGCACAAGGGAGCACCCAAACACCTCACCTGCACAACATCCAGGCTGGCAGCACCCGCTCGCCCGACGTTTATGGTGATGGGCTTCACCAGGGCACTCTTGGCAAAGTTCTGGATCTTCTTGGGCATTGTGGCACTGAAGAGGAGGGTTTGCCGCTGGCCCTGCACAGGGAAGAAGCCTTTAGCACTCACCCAACTTAGCATATGCAGGACTGAGCTTCAGGGTGCTCCTATCGTGGCAGTTCAGTACCTTGAAGTAGGAGAAGATGGTACGGATGTCCCCCTCAAAGCCCATATCGATCATCCTGTCAGCCTCATCCAAGGCCAGGTACCGGCAGATGTCCAGGCTCACCATCTTCTTCTGCAGCAGGTCCATCAGCCGCCCGGGGGTTGCCACCATCATGTGTACCCCACTGGGGATGAGAGGGGGCTGCAGTCAGGTATTCCTGCCCCAAGCAGGACACCACTTTCACTCCTGAAGCCAGGATGCCACTCCTTAGCCCCCTGCCAGAAAACAGAGCAGCTCCAGCCCCATGGACCTCCCCAGAAGGTCTTACTGTTTGATGGTCTCCATCTGCTCCTTGACAGACATGCCCCCGATGCAGAGGGCGCAGCGCAGCGGGGGCAGCCCATCCTCCTGCAGCAGACGACAGTAGTACTCCAGGATGCCGTGGGTCTGCCGGGCCAGCTCCCGCTGTGGAGACAAAACCAACTCACTCCTACACCTCTGTGCTGGCACAATTTAGGATTGCCCCTGCAAGTCAATCACAGCCTCCTCCTGGCACTCACCGAGGGACAGATGATGAGTCCGTAGGGTCCCTCTCGCTTAGAGAATGGCAGCCTCTTCTCCTGCTCCAGGCAGAACATGATCACCGGGAGGGTGAACACTAAGGTCTTCCCAGAGCCAGTGAATGCAATGCCAATCATATCCCTTCCTGAGAGGCTGCCAGGGAAAAGGAGGATGGAGAGAAGGAACATCATGGAGCAGCTCAAACCTCCAGGGCTGAGCAAGGTGACAGGGTGCATGTGTCAGCAGGGAAGAGCGCCCCACTCTGTACTCTGGGATGGGGACAGAGCACTCACATTGTGGGGATGCCTTGGATCTGTATGGGTGTTGGCTGCTGGATTCCTTTTTTCTTTAGGCCTCTCAGGATAGCTGTCAGAGAACAAGGGACAACGCCACATTCACGACCTGAACTATTTCCTCTCTTTTCCCACTCAGGTCCCAGCAGCAGCTCTTCCACCAGTGACAAACACCCCTCAGGCCAACAGCCAGGAAAAAGGTGGGATCCCTTCCAGGCTCCTCTCCTGGCCTACCTGCTGGGAACTTCATCTCCTTGAAGCTCTTGATGGGGGGTGGGATGCCCTCCCCCTCCACCAAGATGTGGTACTTCTTGCGTACACGGTCATGCCGTGCCTCTGACATGCCCAGGATGTAGCGAGGGGCTCTCCAGCTGTGAAAGCAACAGGAACAGGTCATGGTGCAGATTGAGGGCTCCACAACCAGCAGCTCCCATGCAGGAACTCAGGAGCACTCCCTGTTAGGCTCCAATATCCCCCCCAGATAAAACAGGTAACCCCAAGGGGCTCCATGGAGTGAGCGCAGGAGCAGATCTGAGCCAGGTCCATGCATTAAACCCTTCCCCAAAATCTCAGTAAAAAGTGCTAAGCTAACAGCTGAGAACAACTTATGGATGGAACACACCAAAAACATCTGGACACATCTCAATCATCTCCCTGACACTGCCTCAGAATCCCTGAAGTTGGAAAAGACCTCCGAGATCACTGAGTCCAATCTTTGATCCATCACCACCTTGACAAAGCTGTCTCAAGCAGCACTGGCTCCAAAGGCTCCTCCAGACCCTTTCTCTGGCATAGTGACCTCCCAAACTTGAAGACCAACCCTCAGGCCTTCTAGTTAAACATAAGTGTCCTTTATCAAGCCTTACTGCATACAAAACAACATCCAATGTGACTCAACAGCGTTTGATTTTACAGATGATGACACAAAGCCAGTCACCCAGGCAATAGGCTGCAGAGCCGCACTGCTCTTGCAAGACTCTGTGGCTTTTAGTTCTCTTCAGCCACAATGAAGTGATGTTTTCAGAAGGACAACTTCTGAGCTGTGCTGTGAAACTTACCTGGTTTTGATGGGGTCATCATAGGTGATGCCCTTGGCCATCTCCTTCACCGACATCAGAGCTGCAGACACAAAAGCGATCAGTCAGAGCAAACTCTCCACATCCACTTCACTCAGAGTTACTTGGGCAAACAGTTTGGGACATCATGTCTGAAGACAAAAGAGGAGAAGCAGCAGCACTGACGGCCCCTCTGGCACAGGAACACCAAGTGCTGCTGTCCCCTGAGCCCTGTCACAGCCACGTCTCAGCTAAGCCAAGCAGTGCCAACCGAGGGGACCCACTGTCATCTCTGGTCCCACCCCTGATTAAGAGCATTCCCAAGGCAGGGAACAGCTGCCCATCCTGGGAGCTCTGGAGACAGACCTGAAACACAGAGCTCCCACTCACCTCGGCCCTCTGCCACGCTCTCTAGGATCTTCTCTTCCTCCTTCAGCTGCTTCTCCTTGGCAGACTCCTTCCGAGCTGGGGGAGAGCCAAGAAACAGTGAGGGGGTTGCCGTCCTCTGAAAGCCACCCAGTCTCGCCACCAGCTCCTCCCTTACCTTCCGCCTTCTCTTTCAGGTGCTGGTGCTGGTCCAGCAGACTGATGTTGGACTGGGGCCCCAGCGGGATGTCATCCTCGTCCCCGCGCTGCTCGCTCCCGCTGTCTCGCTGCTCCTCCTCCGACACCACCTTCCGCCGCATCTGCAGCAGCTTCTGCAGCTGGAAGGACGCAGATCGAGGCGGAGTGAGCGGCCTCGCGGCGGGAGGACCGTTCGGAGCCCTGCCCGGGCCGCCCCGTTACCCCATTACCATCTGCTGCTTGCGCTGCTTGACGGGCACGTAGGGCACGTAGTCGTCATCATCCTCTCCGGACAGGTCGGACGTGTCCGCCGGCTCCTCGCGCTGCCTCTGTGGGGAGACACGCGGTGAGGTGAGCCCGGGGTGACACCGGGAGCGCAGAGCGGGTGGCACCGGGGGCAGGGCCCGCTCCCACCTTCCGCTCCGCCACAGCCTCCATGGCTCCTTCCCGGAAGAGAGCCAGGAAGTTACGTCATCCCGCACGGCGCCGTCGCCTAGCAACGCGTTGAGCGCGCCACTGGGCGGGAGCTGCGACTCGGCACGACGGGTCCCCGCGGCGGCCAAACTTGCGCAGAATGCGTTCTACATTCCCTCCCCTTCTCCCGCCCCCGAACTTCCCCGGCGCGGCAGAAAACAGCAGACACCGGGGTTTAAATAAAATAAAAAATTAAAAAGTTCTTTATTGGGTCCAGCACGGTCCTTCCCCGCGGCACGGGGAGTCGCGTGCCCGCAGAGAGGAGGACGGGACGGCCGGGATCACCCCGCGGGGAGGGGCAGGAGAATGGAGGGAGCCCCGGGGGTCCCCGCGGGGCAGGAGAGCACCGGGGCCCCCCGCGAAGGAGGGGACACCACCAAGGTGAGGCGGGGGGCACAGTGAGGAGAGGCGAGCGGCCGTGGGTGTGGGGGGGTGGCCCCTCCGCACCTCACTGGGCTGCACTGGAAGTGGTTTTCTTCAGGGTGAAGTTGGTCCAGTTCACGGCCACCTTCTGCCGCGTCTGCTTGGCCGAGTCCAGGCAGAACCTGACAGGGAGAGGACAACCCCGGTCAGCCCCCAGCCCATCGGGATCCCCAGCCCCAGACAGCTCCCAGCCCCTTCATGCCTCCAGCCCTGCTGGCAGAGCTCAGCCCAGCAGGGTTCTGCCCTCACCTTTTGAAATACTCCACTTCTCTGTCAGTCTCATCCATCTCTGCCCCGTCCAGGTCCTTGGGCAGGAACACATCATCTGGGAAAGCAGAGCAGAGGGTCAGAGCTGCAGGGCAAGGAGGGGCTGCCAGCTGGGCAAGGGGCCACCTCGAGGATGGTGGTGCAGAGCAGTGCTCCCAGCACTCACCGATCGAGGTATTGGATTTCTCCACCTTGTTTCTGCTCTTCCTGCTCTTGCCCTTGGGCTGGGGGGAGCCCCCCAGGGCAAGGTGGGTGGCCAGGGCAGGTGGTTGCTGCGGCACCAGCTCTGGTAGCTCCGCTTTGCCCTCTCCCCTCCGACTTTTCCACTCACTGGTTCTCTCCTTCTCCACCCTGGCAGTGCTGCTACAGCCCCAAGGCTGCCCCTTGCCGCTCTCCCCGGGCTCGGCACAGCCACTCGCCCGCTGTGGCTCGGGGGCACTGGCCTTGGAAGGGTGCTTGGTTCCCAGCACCTGCCCCTTCACACCAGGGCTCTCCAGCCGGGCCTGGCCGCTGGGCACGGGCGTGCCGCCCTCCCCTTTCTTTGCCTGCCCGTTCTGCCGCTTGTTCTTCCGCTGCCGGCTCCCCGCGGGCAGCGACTCTGGTGGCTCCGGGCCCTTGGCCTGTGCTCCCTCCTTGGGCTCTGGGCTCAGCCCATTGCCATCTGCAGCAGAGTCCGCAGCCTTGGACTGCACCCAGATCATGCGGGACAGGCTGGGCACGGCGCTGAGGCGTTTCACCACGCCGTTCTCAGCCGGAGGGGCTGGCGGGGGCTCCCCGGGCCCCTCGCCCCATCGGGGGCCCAGTTCTCCCCGCAGCAGCGTGTGGCTCTTGGCAGGGCCCAGGCTGAGCGGGGCCAGCGCCAGGTCTATGTCCTGCAGGTCAGAAGACCCGTTGAGGTTGGAGAGCAGGTTCTTCTGCTCCAGGACAGCTGCCTTCTTGGGGAAGTCATTGACATCCAGGTTGAGGTCGTAGACGCTGAAACTGGCCCGGATGGAGTCCTTGATTGTGTTCTTGATCTCCTGCAGCCGGCTGCTGAGGAAGCTGTTCACCCGCTCCAGCTCCAGCTCCGGCCACTCCAGCAGCTTCTCCTCGGCTGGCTCCCTGGCCTGGCTGGCTGCAGGAGCACGCTCTGCCCGCTTCTGGGCCTCTGCCTCCAGCTGGGCCTTCTCCTTCTCCTGCAACACAGGTGCCATGAGGATCATTTGGGCTGGGCTACAGAACCACGGGTGCAGGACACAGAGCTTCACTCCAGCTTTGCCTGACAGCAAATCCAAGGGCAGCTGCTCAGCACAGCCATGCCACATCTTCCACAGCCCCTAAACTGTCATATGTCCCCCATGGGCACTGCAACAGCTGGACACTGCACAGCTGACACTGCTCTGGGCACCAGGCACCAGAAAGAGCCATCATGGCACTGCCTCTCCCTACCAGAGACGCATGGTGTCAGAATGTGGCATGGAGCAGACTGGACAGTGCAGCCCAAAGCACCCAGGAAGGCTGGGCCACCCTCTGCAGGAACAGAGGCAGGGGGGTTCTACATGGGGCCAGGCACTGCTGCCACCTTGGGCAAGAGTGACACAGAATTCAAGAACCCAAATGGATGCAAGGGAGAGAAGGAAAAGCCCTGCCAGCAGCACAGCCCTGCCCAGCCTCACCTTTTTCTTCTGCTTGTGCCGTGCCCGCTTGGCCGCCTTGGCACTGTTCAAGGGCTTGGGCTCTGTGCTGTTGATGTAGTCCAGCAGCTCGTCCACATTGCGGTGGTCCACAGCGGGCTCCCCCGAGCTGCTGTTGTGCCCTAGTTTCTGGGGCAGCTCCTCTTTTCTCTTGGTGAGGCGAGAACGCAGCTTCTCTCGGATCTCAGCGTAGTTGCGGCTCGTGGGAGCGGCTGGGGGCTGTGGAAGGCGAGTGCTGTCAGCCAGGCACCAGCCAGCACGAGGGGCAGACAGCCCCGGCTACCCCAACAGCCCCTCATGACCTTCCAGCCACTCCCTTCCCTGCAACCTCAGCAAGACAAGTCAGCACAGCCCTACTGAACTCTTCCTCTGTGGAGCCACAGGGCTTGGCCGGCTGCTCTGAGCCCTGGGGCTGGGCAGGCAGCTGCGAGTCAGGAGCAAGGGACCAGCAGGCTGATGAAGCAGGGTAGAAAGGAAGTGGGGGGATGTATGTGCCTGCAGGAAACAGCCATGGCCAGGCCTGCCCACCTCCACACTCTGGGCACAGGGATCGAGTGATGCCTCTCCACGCAGAGCAAGGACCAGGGGAGGCTGCAGAGCAGCCCCTCACTCACCGCGTTGTGGCCGAAGAACTCACAGTAGCAGCAGTCACAGAACTTCCCGTCTTTCTGGTTGGTGGAGGAGGAGGTGCAGGAGCTGCGCTCTGAGCTGCTGTCCTCATCCTCCCCGAGCCCCTCGTCTGCCTCGCAGGGCTGCGGCGGGTGGCAGCTGGTACCGTTTGGGAATTTGTGCCCTTTGCAAGAGGGGTCCCTGGGGAGAAGTGGAGAAGGGCAAGAGGTGAGCAGGTGCCAGGGGATCTCAAAAACTGCCCCATGCTATGCATGTAGGAACGGCCCTCCTGGGGAAGCTTGTGCCCAAGCAGAAGGATTTGCAGGATAACCCCCCCACCCCTGCATTCTCCTCTTCTGGGGGAGATGCCCGAGGAGCCCACAGCAGCAGCAATCTGCTGCTCCCAGCCCTCAGGGCCTCTGGCTAGCAGGAGGCTGGTGCAGCACAGCCCCAGCAAGCCAGGCCCTGGGCTGGAAGCAGGGCAGGGCATGGTACTCACTAGGGGTGGCAGGTAGCACAGGTGAGGAACACTGGGACTGTGCAGCTGCCAGACATCCCCACGTGAGGCAGGCCCAGCTCGCAAGGGCACAGGCTCCCCAGCTCAGAGACAGGGAGGCCAGGGCACAGCCCACACCACCATTCCTCAAGATCCAGCTCAGGACCCGACTGGCTCTCTACAGAGAGAGCTAATTAGCAGAGAGGAACCAGTGTGCTCTCTTCCAGGGCACGGGCAGCCCAGAGAGGACTGGAGGAACAGGTGAGCAGAACAAGTCCACAGGCTTCATCTTCTCGAGGCTGTTTGCTCAGAGCCACAGCTGCCTGACAGGTCTCACTGACATAGGTCCTGTTGGCCAACAGCAGGTTGATCAGGGTGTTCCTTTGGGTTTTTTAGCTGGAGGAGAAGCACAGCCTCTTCTGCACCACACAACCAAAGGACAACCGCAGGAGGAACACGCGTTGGGAGAGAAAGAGCTTGACCTTCAGTCTGCAGCAGTGGAACTGGCCCACAAAGACAGCAGCTTCCTGCACCACCATGCCAGGGCAGTCAGTCCCTCCACAGGGAAAAGTGAATCCATAGGCAGGGATGGGAGAAAAGGTACACTCAAGGAGAGGCTGGAAGCAGGCAGGGCTCCTCTACTCACCTGTTCGTGCTGGGCAGCTGGTGGGAGGCAGGAGGAGGGATGAGTGAAGTGCTGCAGTGCCCGTTGCAGGGATGAGCACAGCCCGAGAGCGGCGGCGGCATCTTCAGCAGCGGCACGTTGGCAGGGGGCAGGTGAGGGCTCTTGCACGGCCCTGGGCCGTGTGAGGCCGCGCCGGCCGGGGGGGACTCGGGCACCGGCTTGGGCGCCGCCGCCTGCGCGCTGGGAGCGGGGAAGAGCGCGGCCTGCGAGGAGGTGCCCAGCGGGAGGTGCGGAGGGGAGCTGAAGGGCCCCGGATGGGGAGGTGTCTGCTTGGAGGGGATCAGCGCCGGTGGCTGGGAGGGGAGGCCGGTGGGACTGTTGGGAGGAGCAGTGAGGTCGGAGTGCTGATGATGCTCTGAGGAGTGGAAGGCCTCACCTGCAGAGAGGCAGAAGAGATAGTCAGACACTGGCTGCACTGCATGGACCAAGGCCATGCTCAGAACCAGCCACCACCTTTGTACAAGCTGATTCTCCTCACAGACATAAGAGTGCTTGGGATAGAAGCCATCCCTGCTCACACAGGGCCTTGGGGTCAGTGTGCCTCCCCCCCAGGATCCAGCCCTGTCCCACGGAGCACAGGGCAAGGGGAAAGGCTCTGGAGCAGCAGGCTGGGAGGCTGTGGCCGGTGCTGTCCCTGGGCACGTACCTGGCGGGGTGGCCCTCCGGCACAAGCTTTTGAACTGCTTCGGCAGCGTCTTGCAGAAGTCGAGTGAGGTAGGCAGAGGCGAGCCCGGTGTGGCATTGCTGGAGGTGGCAGGGGCCGTGTGGCTGTAGGGACAGGCCTTCAGCCCCGGCGCCATGGCCGACACCTGGCTGGCGCACTCCGGAGACAGAGCAAGGCTGGGGTACTTGTCACCTGGAAGGAAAGCGGAGCTGGGCCTGAATCCCAGCACCACTTGCGTTTTTCAAAGGGGCCCCATATGCTGCTGGTACTGGGATTCAGATGCCCAGCCTGCCCATCCTTGCCCACAAAGAAACAGCCTAAGCCAAGAACTGGGCAGAAAGCTCTGCTGAACGCCATAGCCAGCTTCAACTCACCTAGTGCAGCTGGGGGGGTCCCAAGGGGGCTGCCCTGTGCAGTCCCGTTGGTGTGCTGCGAGTTCCAGAGGCCCGACAGCTTGTGAGCAGACAAAAACGAGCTGGGGTCCCAGTCCCCTGAGCTCCCGTGGCACGAGGAGGAAGAAGAGGAGGAGGAGGAGGAAGAGGAGTGTGAGCCACCCCCACAAGACTGCGACTTGCAGGATGTGTGGGATAACGAGACCTATCAAAGGAAACACAAAATGAAGTGACTGAAGGGACACCCTTAGCCCCAGGGTGTCAGCATCAATACTCCCTCCACTGCAGCAGGGGCTCAACTCATGCAAACCACTTCTGTCACTGTCCTGGGAGTGACAAACACTCCTCCATTACACACCAACACAGCCTGGCTCACAGAGGCTGGGCCATACCAAGGGCCACATGCCTGTGCTGGTCCCACTCACACCAGGGCAGGATTAAATAAAGCCAGGCAGGAGGCAGCTCCTCTACCCAAGCCCCATGCACAGGCAGGCACTTGCCTCTCTCTGCGTCATGAAGGGAGCAGCCCCGGGGCTGGGGGACGCGGCACAACACACAGCAGAATGGGGCTGGCAGAAAAGCAGTGGCACTGTCAGCCTTGCCAGCCCAGCAGCTCCAAGCCATGGCAGGCTGCTGGACAAGCCTCCACAGCATCACACACCGCCCCAACAGGGCCTGTCCCTGGGCAGCCCTGGGCAGGGAAGTGAAGGCTGGGATGTCCGGGACACTCAGCTCAGAGTGAGGATGGGACCCAAACACCCAGCCAGTGCCACAGGGTGGTCAGTGCCATATTCCTACAGCTACAGCCCCAGCTTTCAAACCCCAGCTCCGTAACCGCGTACCGCCAGGGCCTGCTCCTGCACCGCCCGTCGCTCTTCCTCCTCCACGCTCTTCCGGCAGCTCTGGCAGATCCACAGTGGCATTTCTCCCAGGAGGTTCTGCACGAGCGTTGGCACGAAGTCTGGCGGCAGCCTCTCGCCCGGGGAAACCAGCCCATTGTGGGACGGCCCTCCCCAGTCCTTGCGCTCCCGGTGACAGAGCAGGCAGCACGTCTGCACAGACTGGTTGGCGGTGGGCAGCACCTGAGGAAGGACACACAGACTGTGAGTCACCCAGGTGTGATCCGGCGCAGATGTGGGGCAGACGAGGCAGTGAAGGAGACCTCAGGACGCTGACACCAAACCAAAGAAATTCTTGTAGGCTACATGTGGTATTGGACCTTCTCCCACTGAAGCAGAGCAGCCTCAGGCTGATCAGCTGCTGCCGACCTGCCATGTGCCAGCTTGGGAGTGTCCGGACTTCTGGGAAGATCACAGCATGCCAAAGAGCCAGCCTTGCCACCAAGCAAGGCTGGAAAGCCATCAGCAACTCCCACCATCACCTCTGGTACAGTGAGACTGAGAATACTTGCATGGCAAAGCAAGACTCACAGAAATCCCACACAAGGATATGAAGGGTGGGTCTGGCAGCCTCAGCTCCCCCTCCTCAGCCATCAAAGATGCCCCCACTGTGTCACCCAAGAGCCCCAAACCCTCTCTCTCTCCTCTTTGTTCTGCACAGCCAGCAGTGCCAATGCACCAGGGTGGGGTGCAGCCCCCCGTGCTGCTTCATGCTCTCCCCACACAGGCACAGCCAGGTTAGGGCTGCCCTGCAGGAGCTGGGCTGCATCCCTCGGGCTCGTTGGAGCCCTGACAGCCGTGACGAGCCCAGCGTGGCGCGGGTGAGGGGGCCCCCATTGTCTGCCGGCGCAGCGGGGCCCTGCCACAATGAGCCGTGCATTGAACTGCTGCTGCCAAACAGATGGCGTCTGCAGGCTCAAGGTGAAGCAAAGGTCAGAGGCCAAGGAGAGCAGAGTGGGAGCACAGCCCCCCTGCCCACCCACGGCGAGGGGGGAGCAACCAGGCCACCCCGCGTCCCAGCTGACACAGCCACTACTGCGGGTGACACCACGGCTGGTGACACCACGGCTGTCCCCAATCCACCCAGCACATCCACACCCGGCGCCCACCCCCGCCTCCCTGCCCACAACCCGGAGCAGGTGGCAGCAGCCAGGTGTGTCCAGCAGGGAGAAGCGCGCTGAATGAGGATGCTGGAGCCACCTGCCATCGCTCAGTGGCGGGGCTGTGGCAGGGCTGGGCCCTCCCGCGGGGCGCTGTGGGAACGCTCCGAGCCCCATCCGCAGGGATGCTCCGAGTCGGGGGTCGGGGCGGGGATGGGGCAGGGCCCGCGGGGGGATGGGATGCAAAGGGCAGGGCCCCATTCCCGCCCAGGCTGAACCGCCCTCGGAGCCAGCCCTGTGCCCGCCGCAGCGCTACCCCGGTACCTGCGCGCTGCCTCTGCCCGACTCCCCGCCGCTGCCCGCCGCAGCCGCCACCTCAGGCGGGGCGGGCGGTTCCGGTGGTGGTGGCGGCGGGGGAGGCCCGACGTCGGGACCCGCCACCCTGTCACGGCGAGGCCCGGAGCCACCTGCCGCCGCTGCCGCCGCC
This sequence comes from Cettia cetti, assembly GCA_013401135.1. Taxonomy (NCBI): domain Eukaryota; kingdom Metazoa; phylum Chordata; class Aves; order Passeriformes; family Sylviidae; genus Cettia; species Cettia cetti. The sequence goes on from VZUI01053734.1 coordinate 35,930, forward strand.
GTTGCCGCCGTTGCCGCCTTGTTCCGCCGGCGAGTCATGGCGAGCCCGCCGCAGCCAGGACAACAGCCAATATGGCGGCGCGGCCCGTCCGGCCCCTGCCCGCGGGAAGGAGGGAGGGAGGGAGGGGGGAAACGCTCGGGGAGCTGAAGCCGCCGCCGCCATCTTGCGAGAGGGCAGCGCGGCGCCCCCTGGCGGACGGGGGGAGTGGCGGCAGCGCCGCGAGTTCGAATCCGCTCCCCGAGGCTCCCGCGGGTCCTAAAGGCGCCGGTGCCTCAATCGTGATCGGGGGCGCGTCGCGATCGTACCCCCAGCTGGATCATCAGAGTGCAACTGCTTGGGTTCAAACTGAAAGAGAGGTGGATTGGATTGGATTAGATTAGATATTAGGAAAAAAGTTCTCCCTGTGAGGGTGGGGAGGTCCTGGCACAAGTTGCCCAGAGCTGTGGCTGCCCCATCCCTGGAGGTGTTCAAGGCCACGTTGGATGGGGTTTGGAGTGACCTGGTCTAGTGGAAGGTGTCCCTGTGCATGGCAGAGGGGTTGGAACGAGATGATCATTAAGGTCACTTCCAAACTATTCTGTGATTTTGTGATTCTTGGTCCTGCACAGGACAACCCCAAGAATCTCACCCTGTGCCTGACAGCATTGTCAAAATGATCCTGGAGCTGTGACAGGCTTGGGGCCATGACGGCTTCCATGGGGAGCCTTTTCAGTGCCCGACCACTGGACAACGAACCTTTTCCTAATATCTAACCTAAACTTCCCCTGACACAGCTCCTCCCATTCCCTCGGGTCCTGTTACTATCACAGAGAGCAGAGATTGGAGCTGCCCTCGGCTGCCCCTCCTGAGGAAGCTGCAGCCCATAATGAGGTCTCTCCTCAGTCTCCTCCAGACTGAACAGACCAAGGGACTTCAGCAGCTTTTCATGTGACTTTGCCTCTAGACCCTTTGTAGCCTTCTTTGGACACTCTCTAATAGCTTTATGTCCTTTTATTGTGGTGCCCTGATCTTCAGGGACCTGTGGGACAAGCAGGGGACCAGTCTCACTGTGTGCACAGGGATCCCCATCCATGGGAACCAGGACATGGCTGATAACAGAGCCGGAGTCTATGGGATACACAGGGAGCCCCAACACCGGGGCCAGTGCCACACCTGCACCCATCTGGCACTGCCATGACTCACGGACTTTCTGAAGCCGAGGACGTAGCGCTGCCGTGTTTGTTCAACAATCCTCCACGGATTTTTTACCCATGAATCCACCCCATTAGGCTTTCAGCCACCTGAATTATCGGCACCCACATCCTGTGGCCAGCAGTGCCAGGTCTGGAGCAAACACGTCCTTTGGCACAGCCGGGGCGGTTTGCTGTGCCCGACATCCTGAGTACCTCCCCGGGACCTCCTCTGGGCCATTTGGTTCCTCTTTGTCCCACCGAGGGGCCACTTTACCCCCTTCCCACTGCATTTCCCTGTTCCGCACCCCATGCCCTGCACAGTAAAGATGGCTGCGGGTGCTTCTCCTGGTGTTCCCCACCACTCCGGAAATTCTCGGGAGGCTGTGGGAAGCGCTGGGGCGTCCCTGTCCCCGGAAGGTAGGGCTGCGGGGAGAGAGGAACCGGGGGAGGATAGCCGGGGATGCAGCCGGGAATTTGAGACAGGAGCCTAGACCGGGAAGGAAAGCCGGCGGTGAAACCCATCCCGCCCCACGGCAGACGCACCCTCACCCTTCCCATCCCAGAGAACCGGTCCGTCGAGGAGCGGACGGGTCGTCCCGGTGCCGGGACTGGGCGGACACCGCTCCGATCCGCCCCCCGGGCGGTGCCCGGTGCCGACCCGCCCCGTCGGCGAGCGGCGGGCGCGGGGAGCCGGGCGGCGGCAGAGCTGCGGGACGCGCCATGCTGCCCGCTGCCCTCCGCCGATGGCTCCGCCGACCCAAGGTGAGACCGGGGGATCGCACCGGGACCGCCCTCCTTGCGCCCAGCACCGGCGGAGCCACCGGACGATCCCCGTCGGGGCGATCCAGGGGCCCCGGCGATCCCGGGTGCAGGGGGGCGGCGGGGATTCCTCGTGGTGGAGCGGGAGGAGGAAGCTGGGAGACTCCAGAGGACCTTTCCCGGTGTTTACAGCCACGCACGGATCGTGCCAAAGCTGCCGGGATGCGGCTGAGCTTGTTCATCCTGCTCTGCCCCCAGGGAAACTGAGGCACGGGTGGGTGGGGAGGGCGGCGCTCCCCGGGAGGAGTCAGAGCTGCCGTGGGAAGTCCCGCGTACCTGCCCGGATAGGTGTTTGTGGATCCGTGGGGTACGATCCCTCCGCGACTGCGGGAACGGGAGATTTGGGATCCCGCTGAAGCAACGCATGGAGATGCGGGGTGCTCCTACCATCGCCCCTCTGCTCTTCCTGCAGCGCTCCGACCCACGCCTGCTCTCCCAGTTCTTCTTTGCCGACGAGAGGGTGACACGAGTGGTGGCCGAGATCAACGGGCTGGACGCCGAGCTGGATCCGCAGCAGTACCTGGTGCTCCTCAACCAGCTCCACGTCAGCCAGGTACGGGGGACAGAGCGGATCCCGGTGTGACTCGGTCCCCCGGGAAGCCGCGGGTGACACCCCTGCCTTCCCCAGGCTCACCTGCTGGCCGTCCTGGAGCGGATCATGGAGGAGTGCATCCCCACGCAGCGGCACAGCCGTGACTACCTGGTCAAGTTTCCCGAGGAGCTCTTGGTGGACAATTTGGGGAACCACATGCTGTTTGCTGCCGAGGTGAGCCCGAGGCAATTGATACCTCCCTGTGAGCTGACCCTGGGATTAGGCATTGCCTTGGGTGCTGGCTGCTGACAGTCTCTATCCTGGCAGTGTCTCCTGGCTGGGACCTTCCTGGACATGGAGGAGTCAGATGGGGCACAGCTGCGGCCCCAGGCCAGGAATCTGCTGTGCAGCCTGGAGCTGGTGCGGACAGTGCTGCGGGAGCAAAGCCTGAGCCAACCCAACTCCTACCCAGAGCCTGTCCGGGCTGTGCTCATCCAATTTGACCGGCTGTTTGCAGAGTTTGAGCTGAGGTAAGGGGCAGGATTGGTGTGCTGGGGTCGTGGTGGGCTGTGCCAGGACTGTAGGGGTCTCACAGTCTCCCCATCTCTCCAGCTACGTGTCCTCACTGGTGTCAGTGAAGTCTCCTGATGAGATCTACAGGCAGCAGGAGATTATTGTGCTCTTCTGTGAGACAGTGGAGAGGTGAGTGAGGGACACTGTTGTGTCAAGGACGGGCAGCATCCCTAGGCTGAGATCCACGGTAAGAGTGTCTGTGTGTCCCCAGAGCCCTGCACCTGGGCTACCTGACCCAGGAGATGATTGATGGCTACGAACCACTGCTGATGTTCACCATCCCTCGCCTGGCCATTATCAGGTGAGTGCAGCCCCTGGAGAAGGGGGTATGTTCCCTGCCCTGTACCAGCCCCTTCCCCCCATGAGGAGTTGGGGTCCCAGGCACCCCCGACATGAGTTGGGCTCTGTCCCCTCACAGTGGTCTCCTCATCTACCCTGAGGGTCCACTCAGCCTGGAGCGGAGCCCTGAGGAGATGTCCCGGGTCTTCAGCCCCTTCTACAACCTCCTGAAGAAGATCAGGTGTGCAGTGGGGGGCGATGGGTGGGGCTGTGGGCAGCAGTGGGGCTGTGACATGTGGCTGATGCCGATCCCTCACCGCAGGGACCTGTTGCGGGTGCTGTCAGCAGAGGAGCTCTGCCTGCTGGAGAGGAGCCTGTGCACAGCTGAGCAGGAGGATCCCTGCAGTCCAGACAAACCCCCAGCTTGGGGGGAAGCTGTGCCTAGTGTGGACCCTCCATCTCCTTGCAGTCTTCTGGAGGTCCCTAATGCCACCCAACCACCCCCCAGCTGCACGACGCGACTGGGACCCCCCAGTGCAGTGGATGACCTGAGCACCAATTGGCAGCGGGGGTGTGTGGTGGGCAGGGAACAGGGCCAGGATGGCAAATCCCTGTCCACTGGGACAGGGATATCTCATACCATCCCTGATGTATTGGTCACCTCCCCCCTGCGCAGCCCCCAGCCCCTTGGGAGCGGCCCAGGGATGGGGGTTGATGCCACCGCAGGTGCCCGCTGCTCGGAGCTGCGCTCCCGCTACAGCAGCACCAAGGACATGCTGCACACCCTCTTTGTCTGCATCTCGGGTGAGTGACCCCCAAGCCAGCCCCCCAGCACCCTGATCCCCCCAGCACCCTGATCCCCCCACCCTCCCCATGCAGGGGTGGCTGATCAGCTCCAGACCAACTTTGCCAGTGACATGCGAAGCATTTTGAAAACCGTCTTCAAGATCGTGTGCTCGCAGGCGGAGCCCTCGGAGGAGCAGAGTGACAGCAGTGAGTAATCCCCAGGGACATGTGGGACTGCTCCTCTCTGCCCTTCCCATCGCCCATCCCTGGTGAGACAAGGCCACAGCCCTAGGCTTGGGAAAAATGTGGCCACAGTGCCTGCCCAGCTCCAGCTTGGCTGGACCACGACCCTTGTCCCCACAGAAGAGAAAGATGGTGACCCCTGTGTGACAGATGCTCCTCGCCTGGCTGACTGTCCACTGTGCTCCAGCCCTGCAGAGGCTGCCAGGCTCCGGAGGGCAGGTAAGGGGCTGCCCAGGTGCCACGGCTGTGGGGCAGGGTGTGAGGCTGGGGCTGACGCTGCCCCATCCTGCCTTAGGGGGTCTGGTTATGAGGGGAGGCAGGCTGAGGGGCTTTTACCAATGTGTTTTGCCCAGCAGGTGCCTGCCACCTGCCCGAGTGGGTGCCGGACAGCACGTGCAGCCAGTGCTCTGCCTGCCGCTCGCCCTTCACCCTGCTACGCCGCCGGCACCACTGCCGCAGCTGTGGGAAGGTAGGACGGGGTTGAGATGGGGCATGCGGGGTTTCCCAAGGGACCCGGCTCTGCTCAGCTCCTCTCTGGCCTCCCGGCAGATCTTCTGTGCCCGCTGCTCACCGAACACCGCGGTGCTGCCCCACTACGGCCAGACCAAACCCGTTCGTGTCTGCACCCACTGCTACACCACACACCTCCCGCCCACGTCCCGCTGTGCCCGGAGCCAGTGAGAACGCCTCTGCCAGATCTGTATCGTAGGAGGCTGCACAGCTGGGTGCCCAGGGCCACTCAGGGGCTGCCGGGCAGCACCTCGACCCCGTGACTCTCCTCAGAGCTTGGTGGGCATGGAGGCAGGACCCCCCCACATGGTGTTAGGCTTCCCCCCGATGCCCAGGGGCAGGACCCCACACACGTGGCAGCCCATACAGAGTGATAGTGGGTGCAGGACCGCCTCTCCTGGCGCACCGTGGCCTGCTCTGCTTTTGGTGAGCTGCCTGCTGCTGCCGTGCACCTGCCCCCCGGCTGGAAATGTGCTTCGTGGTGGTTTTTTTTCAGGTGAACTTTGGCTGCCGTGGGGCCCGGGGCAGAGTTTTCCCCCGGGGCCTGGCTTGTGAAGGTGCAAACAGCCTTCACATGACAGCGGGTGCCCCGGGGCCGCCCGTGCCGTGCCGTGCGGTGCCCGGGAGTTGGGGCCGGGCGCTCCCCTTCCCTCCCTATCGCCTCCACCCGCTGGATTTTAATAAAGCGATAAACCCGACTGTCTGGGCCGCGTGGCTCTGGGCTGGTGGGCGCGGCCAGTCTGGGGACACACGTGGACTCGGTGGGGCGGGGGCTGAGGGCAGCAGGGCCTGCGCGCTCCCGCCCGGCCCGCATGGGCGGACACGGGCGATCCGCACCCCGCGCGTCCGAGGACGTGGGCGCACACGGGCGGGGGCGCACCTTCCTCGGGGGCGTGGCCTCGGGGGGGGCGCGGCCTTGGGCGTCAATGGCCTAAACACCGACAGGGGCGTGGCCCGGGCTGGGAGGCGTGGCCTGTGCCGGGGGGCGTGGCCTGCGCCGTCCCCTCCCGCCGATTCAAATTTGAAGCACGCGCTTTCCCGCCTGAATTTGTTTGCCCGCCGAAGTGACGTCAGCGGCGCGGGGCGCCCGACAGCCAATGAGCGCGCGGCTAGCGGCGCCCCACTCCTCCCGCCATGGAGCCCGCGGCCAGCAGCATCCAGGTGCTGCTCCAGGCGGCCGAGTTCCTGGAGCACCGCGAGCACCGGCACCCGCTCGGCCTGGCCGAGGCCGAGCACGGCTACGCCGCTCTCTGCCCTGCGCCGTCGCGCCGGGCCGTGGGCAGCGTCCGGTGAGCGGTGGGCGAGCGGATGGGTGGGTGGACGGCGGCGGTCGGTGGCGGCGGCGCTGATCGGTGGGTCTCTTCCGCAGGTCGGTGCACAACGCGCTGGAGAAGCACAGGTACGGGGGCGTAGGGGGAGAGCGGCGGGACAGGGGGTGGTAGAGCCCGTGCCTCTCCGTGGCTGACCCCCGTGTCCTTCCCCTCCCTGCCCGGCCGCAGGAGAGCCCAGCTCCGGTGCTGCCTGGAGCGGCTGAAGCAGCAGGTGCCGCTGGGCGTGGGGCCGTCTCGTTCCACCACGCTGAGCCTCCTGCACCGTGCCCGGCTTCACATCCAGGTGAGAGGAGTGGTGGCCCCGGCGTCGCTCTGGAGGTCCTGTGTGGCAACAGGGCACCCAGCTCAGCCCCCGCTCATGGTTCACTGGGTCCCCACAGAGGCTGGAGGAACAGGAACTGAGGGCACGAAGGGCCAAGGACCGGCTGCGGGACCGGCAGCGGAGCCTGCAGCAGCGGCTGGAATTGCTGCTCTTGCCCACTGATGGGGAACGGGCACGGGCCGACAGCCTGGACTCATCACGGCTCTCAGAGCCCTCCGAGGAAGGTAAGAAAGGGGAAAGAAAAAACGTGAATGGGCAGGGAGCGAAAGCGGCCAAGGGCCTGACCTGGCCTTTCCCCCCGTGCCCAGAGGATGCCGAGGTAGAGGTGGACGGTGTGGTGTTCAGCGGGGACCTGCTGCCCAGCTTTGGCACTGGGAGGGACCACAGCTACTCCAGCCCCCACAGCCCCACATCCTGACAGTGCCTGCTGCCTTCCCTGAACTGCCTGCCTGCCTCCTTCCTGTTGGAAACCCAGCGCCGACAAGCCTCATCACAGCTGCCAGGGTAAGGGGCCACACGTGGGGGCACGAGTCCAGCTTTTACCCCCACGGCTGGGTGGCACTGGCTGTGGCACTGGGTGCATGGGGCTGGCACTGCACTGTGGCACCCGCTGTGCACAAGGCACTGGAAGAGGTGCTGGAAGAAGGCCCAGCTGTCACTGAGGACACCCTCCTGCCTCCCGCTGCGCACCCCCGGGCAGTCTGGGGGGCTGTCTGGCACGGGTATAGGGCGGTGCTGCCCACTGCAGACACGACTACAGGAAGGCTCTCCTGCCCCGGGAGTGCCAGGAAGGGGAAACAAGTGCATTAAGCAACCTGTCTTCCTGCTCCCAGCAGCCACCCCGCTCTCTTGTACAGACCCGACACTTTATAGTAAAGGCACTTGGTAAAACCCCGGCTGTGTCTTCCCTACAGAGGGCTGGACCCCAAAGCAGAGAGCAGCGCTGGGCTCTGCTCTAGCCAGGCCAGCCTTAGCCAAATCAGAGGTGGGAGTAGTTTCTTTAATGATAATTACATCTCAGAAAGGGTCAAACAGCAGCTGATTGTCAGACTTAATACAGTTTCTTTAAAAATATAAAATCTAAGGAGTCTCCTATCTGTCCTGGTGCAGCTGGCCCCTCACACGTACTGCTTCTTCTTGGTGGCTGCCTTGCTCGCCAGGTCCTTGGCTTTCTCCGTAGCAGCCAGAGCTGTTTCCTTGGCTTTCTCGGTTGCTTCCTTGGCTGTCTCCACCAGTGTTTTGGATGGAGCTTCTCCTACAACATGGAAGCTATTAACCCCACAGGAGTGCTGGCTAGACCGGCCCTGCCGCTGAGGCACTTCCCCACACAGGGAGGAAGATGAGCCTGGTGCTCCTGACCCCAGCACGTCAGGGCACGTCGCAAAGGGGAACCACAGGCACGTGACTGTTGCCATGTTCCATCCCCTCCTCCTGCGCTCCACCCTTGCCCAGCCCTGCAATCACTGCTGGCCTGCTCCACTCAGGAACAGCAGGCTGTGCCAAGACACAGGGCAAAGGCAAGGGGTGACGATTTCACAGTCAGATTAGTTCAAGCCACAACCTGCCCACGGACTGGAGTGTTCCCAGTGTGACCTCTAACTCCGAGAGACCCGTCCCGGTCAGCCCCAGCCTGCCCTTGGTGCCCACCTTGCATTCTTGCTAGCACGTATTCAAATCCCTTAGTGCTCTTGGTCACGTTGCTTTTGAACCTGGCCAGACCAAACTCCTGCAAGGGAAAAGTCTGAAGGTGTGAGCCCTGTCACACACAGCCACGGGGGCTTTGTGCCAGCTTGAAAAGTCACAGTGATTTTCACAGTGATGGTTCTGGGAGCCTCAAGAGCTCTTGAGGATGGGGGAACAAAGGGAAAGTGTAAAAACCAGCACAAGGAAAGGCTAGAGCAGGGACGAGAAGCAGCTTTACTGCTTGAGCTCACCTGGATGGCCCGCGAGACGCCAAACAGGCTGGAAGATACCCAGGCTTCCCGCTTGACCTCGGTCCAGTTGCTGTTCTCGGGGTTCACCCGGTACTCGCAGCGCTCCTCCACCACCTGCACGAGGCACAGCCCGGCCGTGGGCACTGCTGCGTCCCCTCCACCCCTCACACGCCCGCCCAGCAGCAGCACCTACCATGAGACGAGCGTGGTTGATGTTCCAGGTGAATGTGGTCATGGTTCGGTTCTTGGGGTCCACGATAGAGTCCTCCAGGATGTAGACGGAGTGGGCGACATTGGCTGGGAAGAAGCGCTCTGCCCAACGCGGCATCCGGTTGGTCTTGGTCAGGAGCCGCCGAGAGAGCAGCTTGTGGTCCGGCGTCACCTCCCGGTGCACGATGTCTTCGGTCAGGACATGTTTGCTAAAATGGGAAAGAAAACATCAAGCCCTGCTCCTCGCCAACTCTCCCCCGGGCCTGGCAATCATCAGGAACTGAAGGATTAAGGAAGGGAGGATCAACTGCCCACTGGGCACTGGTGGTGCGGGACACCCACCCCGAAGGCCGGAGCCCGCGGGACCCCCGGGGAAAGGGCCGGGCTGAGGATGGGGGGTGGCACCAATCCCAGGCGGGACCGGAGTGGCGGAAGGGGGCGGGGGGTCGGGAAGGGCCCCGGCGCACCTGTAAGGGTTGGGGTAACGCTGCCAGAAGGCGGCGAACACCTGGTCCCAGGGCCCCTTGAGGACGCCCAGGCTGGCGCAGTATTTCCCCATGGGACCGCCGCTCAGGCCCGCGCCTGCTGGGCGGCCGCCATGCGGCCCGCGCGCCCCGCCCCGCCCGCTGCCATGGCGACCGCC
>VZUI01053739.1:0-27725 GCA_013401135.1 Cettia cetti
CTGATCTCTTCTCTGTGGTTACCAGTGAGAGAATCGGAGGGAATGGCCTGAAGTTGTGTCAAGGGAGGTTTAGGTTGGATATCAGGAAAAGTTTCTTCACTAAAAGGGTCTTTGGGCACTGCAACAAGCTGTCCAGGGAAATGGTCACAGCACCAAGGCTGCCTGAGTTCAAGAAGCATTTGGAAAATGCTCTCAAGCACATATGTGACAGGGCCAGGAGATGGACTTGATGATTCTTGTGTGTCACTTCAAACTCAGCATATTCTGTGATTCCTTATATGTGTACATATGCTTTACTTAATTGGATAAAAGCTCATGCAAGGTTTTTCTTTTAGCTTTCCTAAAAGAAAGTCAAAAAATCTAGGGCTAACAACTGTGGCTATTTATTTTGAAACTGTCCTTCAAAATAAACCCATCATGATAAAACACAGAAGAACATATATACAGAAAACCCAAAACATGGTATGACATGAACAACACCCTTTTTCAATACTGACAAAAGCTTCAAAGCAGACGCCTTCATTCATATACTGACAGCAGAAAAATAAAAAAGAATATACTTTCTTTTCAAGGAAGGATTAACTGGGTTCCTGTTACTTGGCATCAATTCATCGATTTGCTTAAGAGCACAGACTTTGCCAGTCATTGACGAAATCATCACACCATTTTTCCCACTCTAACTGGTCATGTATTAGTGTAACTAACTTAAGATCAATCAAGACACTTCTAATATAAAGCCAAAATGAGTGATAACAAGAGTTAGATTCATACTAACCACTTTTTAGCAGTGAATGTTATGGAGAAAAATCCATGCAATCTATATTGCTGAACTTAAGACTGTTGGCATCAGCAACATTTTTTTAAAAAAAGGGCCACTTCAGAGTACAACCTGAAAATACAATGGCAAAATACATGCTCTAAAATATGAAATAGGATATGCCATCCTTTCAGCATTAATACTTTCTCTGCTGCAAGTCTAAAATTTCTTATCATTAAATTCACTAAAAGCAAAGCTGTTACAATCATTTGACACAGTTATTAAGCCATAGCAGATGTTACTCGATAATATAAATGCCTAGATATTAAAAAAGTAGATTATTATAATGCTAGAGAATCCCTCAGAATTTTTTAATTGAACATGAACAGACAAATGTGACAGCCAAGTGTTTAATCAAATCTGTGAGCTTCCATTTTTGGAAAGCGTTGCTTATATGTGAAAGTTAAGAAAGACTGTAAAACCTCTTTTTCTCAAGAGCATCAATATTTTCCTTTTTCTTCTAAATTAAATCTGCTTGAGGAGCCTGTAGATGTTTCTTTCACAGATTCCCAAGAGCACAACTGCCAGATACACACTTACATATATTTGACTAGTAAGTTGAAAAAAAGAGTCTAGACCAAACCAGTGCTTGTAATCTTCAAATACTAGGTTGAGTGGTGTCATCCAAACAGGTAAACTACTCTTTTTATATATATCTTTTTTTTTTTTTACCACAAAGCTTTTTTTAAAAAAGTAGCTCCCCCTAGCTTAGCTATAAATAAAATATAAAATAATATGGGTATCAAATAAAAAGCCACATACTCTGAGGCACCAAATTTAAGATAGTTCTGTAGGTCTTCTGCTATAAACAGACAAACCTTTATGGCATTTCAGCTTGCTCTCTTGCATTCTGATGAGTCAGAACTGACTCTATTCATTTAGACTGGAAAAACATGTCCTTTTCTGAAAGGATAAGAAACCTCTGATGATACTGACAAGTCTGAACAAGAATACCATACTAAAAGATTTTATAAGCATGACTGAGTGGAAGAAAGTCACCAAACCTGGAAAAAAATCAATTAAGGTGAAAATATTTCAAAAGATTAAATTTGCACTTGCCACATATGCCACATGTAGGTGCTGGAGCCTCTACAGTGAGTTCATGGATCTCAAGGGATCTATGCACATCATGCTGAAACCCACTGATTTTTAGTCCCTTCTTGCTGGGCAAGCAAGAAATGGGCAAATAAGAGTAAGCAAGAATGATTAACATCAATTCATGACAGTACATTAGTACTAGTACATTATAGTAGAGGAGATGTTTTGTCATGGTCAGGCATTTCCTGACATAACCTTAGCAGCAGTTTCTATTAGAAGAGTATACTTCTTCATTGTATAATGATTATTTCCCTTAAGGACAAAATGTTAAAGAAAACTACCTAATCCCATTCCATTTTGGAGAAACTAAATTTGGATGGTACTCAGTCAGTGATTTTAATTGCCAAGCACTTGACCATGCCTTCCTCTGCCCACAAAAAAGAATAAACTAAATCCATACAATTAGCATGGGAACAGGAACTGCTGTGAGAAGGCAGAACATAAGTATTTCCTAAAAGTTTTGCTTCCAAAAGGATCCATACAGAAATACACCAATGAAACCAGCATAAACTTATTTGACTTACAGTACAAGCTGATGTCCCTGCTAAAGCTTGAGAAGCTTCTGAACCAGAGACTGACTGAAATACATGTACTTCAGTCCTTTTCTGAATTGGAAAACAGATTCCCCTCCCCACAATTTTTACTGCTGTGCATTACTCTTTAAAACCCAACACAGTGCTGTCTCCTGAGTTGTTTCAACAGGAAAGGTTTCAGCAGAAAAATGACAAAACTCTTGAAACCGAGAGGATTCAAAATGCAAGTTTTGTGTGGCCAGACAACCTTGCTCCTCAGGTGTGTGTCTCTGGAGAGGCACCCTGGCTTGTCGGGGAGCTGCACTTGCAAAGGCACCAGCTCACCATCAGCCCGGGCAAATGGTTTGGTGTGGGGCTCACAGTCTTGGTTACTTTTGCTCTACCTGGACACTGAGAGAGTCATGTGACATTCTGCTCTCATCTACACATTAAACTACATCTTCACAGCCGTGAGCATGTATGCATATGACTCCTGAATCCACATGCAGACCTACGTGTCCTATTTTGCCGTGCAAAGCCCACCCAGCTGGCAGAAAGGCTGGGTGGCACAGCAGCCATGCACAGCAGGATGCCGCAATTTGGACTCATTTACTCACCAAAACAGAAAACCTGTGCAGCAGCCAACTCAGAACAATTTCAGCACCACTTTGGAAAGTATTTAAGCACACACACACCAGAGGATTCAGAGCACATAAAAAACTAGGTTAAAATAATGTTAAATATCTAAATTGACCCCTTGATAGTAGTTACAGCTCCTCCATATGTCTGCCTTAGCTTATGTTTTTGTCTCTGAGACTTCAGGAGTCAAATAAAGAGCATTATACTAATTATATACTATACCATGGAGTATTTACAGCAATTCCTGTTACTAAGAACTGCCTGAGGTAAAAAGAGAAAAAGCTTTAATTCCTGAACTTTGAAGCAAATCAATCCCTTAACATTAATTCAATAGAACTTGTATATTGTAAATACCGTCTGGGTCAAAGAGACAGTCTTACCCTTTTATGTTCAATATCACAACATTTTAAGTATACAGTACAAACAGTGAAGAAAAAATTGGATTTTTATGCCAAACAAATTACCATTATTTTTCCTCATATTTCAAACAGGTTAATCAATCACAAATGTAAAATCTACATAAAATAATTAAAAATGTGCCATAAATTTATTAGCAGAAAACCAATTCTGTAAAATCACAATAGCTGGTGCTAGAATTCCACAAAGCCTTTTAGAGAAGCATTAGAGGAAATGTTTGATTCTAAGTTTGAGCACAAGAACTCCATAGGGTAAAATCATATTATGTCACCTTATTAGCCACAATGACTGCAAAGATACATCCTGGTTCAAGCAAAACTTTTACTGTATTTGATCAAAGGCACAATTAAATCCTGGAATAAACTAGAATTCCCTTATCCCTTGCTAGTGTCTCAAAACACTTTATATTTTAAGAAAAATGCATTCTACAACAAGCTCCACATTTTTCTTTTTTAAAAAAATGAATGTGCTGCAGTCCTATAGCAGTTTATAAGGTTTATTTCATGAGTTATTAATTTGGTTCCATTCACATAGTGGGATGGAGTTTTCCAACAATACAGATTGGTGCTTGATATGATTTTCACGTGCCTCTCTGTGGTAGGCTGTTGCAGCAGCGCTCTTGTTAGAGGGTAGAAATGAGCCAAGACACACTTCTTGTTTATCACAGCATGAAAAGGGCCCTGGTTTATTCCCCTTTACAGCTCAGCCATCCTGACTCCAACCATTCACTGACTCTGGCTGCAGCAAGCTCCTGCTCCTACTCCTACTGTGGGTTTCCCTTGCAGTCTCTGACTGCTGCCTATTTCCTGCTAAACTGTGACTGCAAGCATTGGTTTGCAGACTCGGAATGCAGGATTTTACCCAGCTAGACTATGACTGCAGGTTCCAACAACAGGTTCTAACTGCAGACCCAGACTGACCTCACAGCAGTGATTCTCTCTCCCCAGGATGCTTCTCGATCCTCTTGTTCCCTCTTGCTCAAGGTTCCTCCTCCTTCATGATCCCTCTCACTAGCTAACCCACTCCCTTTTATCACACTTATCATTACTGGATACAGCTGTGACTCATAGGGGCCAGGCTGTATTGGGTAATTAACACAGCTGTTACTTATCAGAGGCAACCTGTATTCCCTTCTCCCACATTAGGCATGTGGCTACACTGGACCCATGATTTCTACTGGCTTTCAAAGGCATTGCAAAACAAAAGAGGAAACATGGTTCATTGGACCAGCCTACTTCCAAGTAAGAGAATCCATGGTTCAATTAAAAAATCCTTTGTATTTCTGGGTTTTATTGATTTCAGTATGCTGAACAAAAGGTGTGCAAGATCCACTACATCTAATTGCCTCCCCTCCTTCTGTATTTATTTCTGTACTGTAGATTGCATCCTGAGTATTTGGACACTCCAGGAGTGTCCGAAGGGATAGAGGGGGGTCTGGCTGACTAACAGAAGCCATCTCTGCCAACTGTATTGCCTCTTGAAAGTCTTACCTATATTATTGTTTCTGTTTGGGTGCCTACCCACTAATCCAAGTTAACATGCACGTTTTCAAGTGCCTGGTTGTGCTCTACAAGAATTTATCAGGTACATTGCTTTCAGTTTTTCTCAGATTCAGCAATTTAAGGTGAATCCCATGGTGAATGAAGATCAAAAGTGATCCACTCAGGACACCATTTGGGTAGCTGATGTATAATTTTCAGTTTGTTCTGACCATGCTAGGCAATGAAACAACTTCAGTATTAAAAAAAAAAAAATAAATCACCTGGAGGATTACACTGCAAAATGACACGCTAATGCCTTCTTAATGGTGGAACTTAGAATAAAAAAATGAGCAAAACTCCTTTGCATCAAATACTGAAGAATTTGGCTGGCTGCAGTGATGGCTGGCAGAAAAACACTGCAAATGTCAACTGCCACCTTGGATGTCCTGAGAGGTAACAAAACAGATTGCATGAGGCTTGCCAGAAGATACTTAACACTTCAGCAGAGAAGGGAAAGAGTAACTGGTTACTTGAACCTCTTTACACTTACCCTTTTATTTTTCCACAGCTCTAGTTCTGAAAAACAGTAGTAAAATTGTCAGAATTAAGTTCTATCAGTCAAATGAAAGGACCTTGCCTTTCAGACACAGGGAACAGCTGAGTGAAAGTTCTACATAGTTTTCTCAATGACTTTTGGCCTTTCATCTCTGCAGGACAGGGTGGCACTGGGAGCCAAGAGGTGAACAAAAGACTTGTTCTCTCTCTTGTTCCCTGTTCAGGCTTACAAGTCCATGTCAGTGGCTGCAACAGGTCTGCCAGGTGCAGAAGTCATTCTCATGGTGCAAACACTGGTTAGAAATTAGATGAAGACCCCTGTCACTTTCCAAGTATCTAATCTAAAATCCATCACTGCTTTTTCGAAGGGTGCTTGCTCAGGAAATTTACGGATTTGGAAATTCTCCCATAAGTGGCCCTGTTGGGAGTTCTCTAAACATCACAAAAATCCTGAAGCAGTACAGCAAAATGCTAAAACAGAATGTGTTTTTCGACAGGGTTTTTAAGGAACTTAAGTCCACTTACCACACTAAAATAATAACGAGCAGATGGCCAGAGTCCTCATGTGTGGAGGCAATGAGCATATGCCAGACTACAGGGTGAGCTTGCACAGAACAACTGTGCTCTTCTCAGCACAGTCCAGGCCCTAGGTGATTTCTCAGCACTATGAAGAGCTTCTATGGAATAAGCCAGCACCTGTCAGTATGTTCTTTCTTTCTATGCTGACAGAAACAATCACGCTAAAGAGATTGCTTCAAGCAGATCAGGTTTATTTGCCAAAGGATTCTCAAGCTGCTGCATACCCACCACCCAGCCTCAGGATTTTGTCTCAGCTCCAGCTCTTTGGATCCTAGTTTTCATCCCTAGCTTTCTGCCTCTATTTTCCATTCCTTGTTTCCTTTCCTTTTCCCTTGGCGCACACAAACCCAGAATGCAACTGAGGACCCAAACCATGTCAGTATACACAGCTTAAGCATGCACAGAGATGTCCCAGGGATCTCTAGCCACAGCATCAAGAATGAAGAAACCTGCTGTGGCTAAGTGCAATGCACAGTAGATTACAAAAGTGTGGGTGCTGCTTTGGGATTATCAAGTTATTCAAACAGCAGAGGCAAGAGAGGCAAGAGTCACTAAAACTTGTCAGGGACAAAGTCATGTCATCTGGATTTCCAAAGCTTTTGAAAATGCATTTGGAAATGAACAACATACAACAGCAGATACCCAATTTACAGATAACACAACAACTCCTTTTCCCTTAGTCATAAATTCCAGGATGATCAGATTCTGAATAGCACTCCCAGATACAAAAGAAAAATAGGGCAGATGATGAATATTTTATCGCTGAATTCTTGCTATTCATAATCATATTATTTTATTATCTCATCCTGTGCAGGAAAAAAAACAACATGGGAAATAAGGCTAGATTTTTTGAATGATAATAGTAATTTGTCAAGCTGTTTGATACAAGGATGAAAATACAATTAACATGATTTTAAAACTTGAGACGGGAAGATTGGCTACTGACATGAAATGGGAAAATGTGGAAGTGATTTAAGGGTATTAAAGAAATGTAAAAGAGACTGCAGACATTAATTTATATAGCAGGAACAACAAAATAAAGTAAAAGAAACACTAGCAAAAGCTGTGTCTATTAAGAAAAAATGGCAACCATTTTGACAGTCCTGGGAAGGAAAGATGGATAAACTGTATCTCATTACATGTTTCCACTTAAGTTTCACCTTGACTCCAAAAAAGCTATTTTCTTAGTACAGGGCTCTTGGTTTATGTGTGAATGGGGAATACCTTCTGCTAGCGGTACTCAGACACATATATTCAAATCCCATTTTCCAATGACATTTGCTAGAGTTCAAGTTTCCTTATGAATTGCCACATGAAATGACATGTTTTAGTGTATTCAAGCCGAATACTAATCACACACTGTAAAGAAGCATTAAAAAAGAAGAGAAAATTAAAAATAAAACCTTTTGGAGTTACAAAGACATGTCTGAAGAGACAATGCAGATGGAGCTTGGGAGAGGTGCACAAAATCAATCACAGAAGCACAGTCTGGAAAGGGCCCTTGGGAATCTCAATTCCAACCTCCAGCATAAAGCATATCCAGCTGGAGAAGGTTACTCAGGGTCTTTGCCAGTTGGGTTTGGATGCCTACAAGGACAGAGGTCCCCTGCAATATGGCAAGGATAAAACCTGATTAGAGTGGCTGTTCATGTGATAAATAATGTCCCAGGTGTTTCAGCCACTGGCAAATAAATAGAAACCACAGGTAAGGTACCTGTATTAAGTCTGGCCACAGTGACCTAGCATTTCATTTGAACATTTGAAGTGTAGTGGTTCTGTTCCTAACTGCTCTGCCTGCATTTTATTATCAGTAAAACACTTTAAAAACATAACAAAGCAAAACCCATAGCAGCTGAGGGGAAAAAAAAAAAAAAAAAAAAAAGTGATAATGCTTGAACCACATTGACTGAGAATGTCAATGCAACATTTTGTTTTTACTCTTCAAGAAAGTTATCCTCATTCCTGACCTATTTTTGAAAAATTCAAGCCTCTCCAGGCAGAACTTTAAGACTCCACAGTTCATGAGAAATTATGGACTGCATCAGTAATGCTCTAAACATGAACTTTTAAATATTGGCTTTTCAAATAACAACCAAAGGATCAGATGAGGCCAAGTGTAAATATTGACCTATGAACAATGACTTAGACTGTCTGCATGACACTTTGGTGTTTAATGGGAACTAGTATCCAGCTGTCATTTTTGATTATTTTAGTTTTAATCCCTCATACCAAGATTACACATTGTATACTCAGCCTTAGAAGTCAATTTCCTTTGTTTCTAACTCTGTAGTAGAAGAGGGTTTAAGCAGGCCCTTCTGAATTCAGTAAAAAAAGCCCTTGAAACAGTGGGAGCCTCAGATACCTGAAAGGTTTATAATTAGTCAACTTCTGAAAACTCTTGAAAAAGATACCAGAAATAGAGTACCCATCCAGGTTCCCACATACCTTTCTCTTCTTAATTAAAGAAAGTATAAAAGCAGAACTGAGATCTAAACCACATTTCAGATATTTTTATCTACTATGGAATCTCAGGAGTCATGTATCAATTACCTCTAGAAAAGCTGCTGCTCGGAAACTAGAGACTGGCCAGGTGAAATTAAAGGGAGTTTTATCCTTGGCTCAGAGATGATGCAGGAGCACCCTGGGATCCCGTGATTGCTATGCCCTGTCATCCCGAATTTCAGCAAGAATTGCACTTCAAAGCCTTTTTGGTTTGAAAAATCAGAAACAGAGGTCCGAATGACAATGTTTCCCTGTTCTTTTTATTTCTATATTAAAAGGTTAACTGAACATTCGCTGTACCAATATCCAATTCAGAAATAATGCATGGTCTTGTACGGCAAGAGCCAGGTGAATGCAGCCAGCATCTGCGTTTACCAGTCCAGAACCAGAAACCCCCCAGCAGCATTCAGAGCACACACCCAGAAGAGGTGCAAATGAAACATCATTTTGCATACAGTGAAAGGTCAGACATTCATATCATGGGAAATGCAGAACATCATGCTTCTGAATACACGTCCATAAACAAATAAAAGGAATGAAGGGCTTTTATTACCATTTCCCCTTTTCACTGCTAGCCTTTCCCATGGTCTATAATTTTATATATATTTATATATTTATCAATAAGTATTTCATATCTGTTAGATACTATAGGATAAAGCCCTGGAAGGAAGAGTGAGGCAAGAGAGCTGGTTAAGATTCAAGGGTCATCTATTACAAACCTAGGAATGATGCATCCTAATAAAGAGCAAGTCAGGCAAAAATGCCAGGAGGTCTGCATGGATAACAGAAAGGAAGCCTGCAGGAGGTGGAAGCAAAAAGAGGTAGCTTGGGAGGAACACAGAGGGGTCGTCTGATCTGCTAGGCAGGGTAGAGCCCTGAGAGACTTAAAACTGGACAGGGACATCAAAGGAAACAGGAAAAACTGTACATTGGTAGTAAAAAGAAGACTAGGGAAAATGTGGACTCTCTCCAGAAGGGAACAGGACACCTGATTACTCAGGATATGGAGAAGACTGAAGTATTCAATGGCTTTTTTACCTCTGTCTTGACCAGCTCCAGCCACACTGTCCAAGTCACAGAATGGAAAGGCAAGAACTGGGAGAATGAGGAATGAACCACTGTAGGAAAAGAGCAGGTTTGAGACCATCCAAGGAACCTGAAGGTGACAAGTCCATGGGATCTGATGAGATGCATCTGTGGGTCCTGAAAGAACTGGTGGATGAAGTGGCTAAGCCATTTCCCTTGTATTTGAGAAGTCATGACAGTCAGGTGAAGTACCCACTGACCGGAACACCTACTCTTAAAAAGGGAGGAAAGGAAGACCTGGGGAACTACATGTTCATTAGCCTCACCTTGGTGTCCAGCCAGAAAATGGAGCAATCATCCTGGAAATTATTCTAAGGCACATGTTAAATAAAGTGATTTCTCCCAGCCAACATGATTTCACTAAGGGCAAACCATGTCCGACATATTTGGTGGCCTGTTACGATGGCACTAGAGCATTAGTGGATAAGGGACAAGCAAGTGATATCATCTACCTGGACTTGTGGAAAGCACTTGACACTGTCTTGTATGACAGCCTTGCTCATAAATTGGACATGCATGGGTTTGACAGATGGACCACTCAGTGGGTGAGTGGATGGATGGCTGGATGATGACATCCAGAGAGCTGCCACCAATGGCTTGATGTCCAAGTGGAGAGCAGTGAGAGGTGTTCCTCAGGGGCGGATAGTGGGACTGACACTGTTCAACATCCTTGTCAGCGATGTAGGCAGTGGAATTGAGTGCAGCCTCAGCTGACAAAGGGAAATTGACAGGACAAAGGGAAATTCAGACAGAAAGGGGGAAGGTTTAGATTAGATATGAGGAAGAATTTTTTTAATGGGAGGGTGGTGAGGCACTGGAAAGGGTTTCCCAGAGAAGTTCCTCAATGCCTCATCACTGCAAGTGTTCAAGGCCAGGCTGGATGGGCCTCTGAGTAATCTGGTCTAGAGGAAAGTGTCTGGGTACACAGCAGGGGGGTTGGAACTAGACAATCTGTAAGGTCCTTTCCAACCCAAACTGATCTACGATCCTGTGATGAAATGCTGATCTCTAGCATTTCCTTTGTGCAGATGTGAGACAGGAAGAAAGACCTTTTACTGCATTTTTGTAAGTTGTTGCCGACATGAAGGAGAGGGACAGAGAGACCAAGCATCACTAAGAGTGGCCCAGCAGTGTGTTCAGGAACTGGTGAAGCTTACCTTGTTGCCCTGCATTTTCTTATGTGTGTATGTTTGACCTCCTTTAGGTGTCCTCTATTTTCTATAGGAGAGCTTCAGAGCTACTTCAGAACCTCAGTCAAGGAATAAGAGCACTGCAAGTGTTGTAGGTAAGGTATTTTACTAAACTTGTTATTCTGATAAAGCTTGTCTTGAGGGCAAAGAATTGCACATTTCCAGGGAAATATATAGACCTAACTTTGCAATTTCACTGAGGGTAGTTACACGGTGTGATCAACCTTGCCCTAGCTGCTTTGGGTGCAGAGTTTCAAAACCAAATCAAGCTTCCACTGAGGCATCCTAAATACAAATTAAAAAATGCATGGACTGATCTTTATGTCACTGGATGAAGCCTTACATTTTTAGCAGTTTTGGCAAATTAGATCAGGAAAGGAAGGTAGATATTTCAGATGATATTCTTTAGATAGGAAAGAAGAACAATAAGACAAACTGAGTTAGATGTGAAACACCTATCTAACTGCATAAAAAGCACATGCATCACAGTCCAGTGCATATGCCAAGGCTGAAACATTTGTCTGATGCAAACAGTATCAGCAAAAAAATCCTGTTTTGTTAAACAAAGTCTTACCTTTCTGCTATGGATTTCCTTGGGAAATAAAAATCCTCTCCTGCGAGGTAGGCAGCTGCAGTTCCACCTCCGAAATAGGTTTTCCTCAAGAAGGGAGCAATCCTGTTGTTTACCAACAATGCTCCTAAACCAGTTGGGAATCCAAAGATTTTATAGAATGAGATGGGGATAAAGTCAGCTTGGTGAACTCCCAGGTCTAATGGAGAACTGCTCACATACGAGGCTGCATCTAGTAGAACAAACCACTGCCCTGGTATTTTGATGGGGCAGAGTTTTCCAGATTTTATGTCCTGTATCCATGAAAGAGGATATTTGGTACCAGAAAAATTGCTCTGAGCTGGGTAAGAGAATAGATGAGGTGTTGTGCAGTTTTGTTCTTCAGCTGGTAACCTGCTTTCTGCTAACAAAATTTCCTTTGGTTTTATGGGAACTGACAAGACATTCATTGAAGCAGTTATGCCCCTCATACCAACCACAGATGTGTGGCTGTCAGTTAGGTAACAAAATCGACTGCTGGGTTGCTTTGTGCCTTCAGGAATCCAAGGGAATGATTCTGCTATCAGTTTAAGTGCAGCTGTGCATCCAGATGTGAAAATAACGGTGTAATCCTCAGCAGTAGTGTGAAAGTGTTGCAATATTCTGTAAAATAAAAAAAGAAAAATATCCATTTATTTGCTGATTTTTCTCTTTTATTGCTATGTGATATATTTTGGTTTTCTCCACCATAAGTTCTACTGTGACATCAGATATGAATAAAAGTAGACAAATTTTACCAAACAGTACAATAAACTTTAACAAGGGAACCTGAATCATTTTGCCCACAAGAGACTCTTTTCAGTGTTGAAGTGAAATGTGTTCTGAAGAAGCCAATTTGCCTGGCTCCAAATAGAGCGGCCATTCTGGTTCCTCAGTGGGATCAGAACCAAGCCTGCATATAATTAAAACTGGCCTTCAGAGAGGCTAGTTTTATTTGCAAACTATGAGGGTTTTCAGTTTACAAAATACTTAGAGCAGACAGAATATGTTTCAGCTAAGATAATCTACTTAAATAGTGGGCATCCAAATGAAGGGTCACAGTATTCAACAGGGAACGCTTAGCAAACAGCATTTCTCCTTGCTTGTTATCAACAATAGAAACAGAAGACAGCAAGAAGCAACACACATTTCTATGGGCCTTATGCACATAAGACTGTAATCTCTGTACTCCACAAAGATAGCCCAAACCAGAAGAAATCTAATGTTTTCCAATGAGCCAGACCGTGAAAAGCAAACTGGTCTCTGAAGGCATGCTTGTGCTACACATTCTTTGATGTCATGACAGCACCTTGCTGGTGCTAACTACCTTTTGTGAACACCATCTAACACAGGTTGTGGTACCCATGGTAGGTTGTGCATCTACTACAGTTTTGCAGTGTGCAAGATGAATCTTTTCAGAGGGCTGAGGAATAGCTTTAATTCAGTCACCTTTCTTAGCTTTTTCACCTGATTGACTTTCCCTGAATTAACTTTATAAAACTCCTACTAATATAAACAGAAAATGTAATCAACACCTGAGAGACATCAGCTTCAGTGAATGAAGCAGAGCAGAGAAAACTGAACCAGAGCATACATGCTACCTCTCAGAAATGCTCTCCAAGCAGCTGGCATTCTTATCTGTGGAATTCCAAGATACAGATCAGCATTTAGAGTCTATGAACTATGGTTTCTAATGTGTATCATTAAAACTTTGCATGTTTTATACAACAGGATATTCCCTTGCTAGAAGAGGCAGAAAATGAAGATGGAAGTGCATTTAAATATAGGTTGCACAAAAGATTATGTGCTAAATTCAAGTTAAAAATCCTGAAACATAGGACAGTGGTGAAATTCCTTAAATTTTTATTCATCCAGTCTGAAACACAAATGCTACAGGCAAAGGGTTTTAGAGCTGGGTAGTGGGTGCAGCAGTCAAATATTAAGCACTGGAAAAGAAACAATTGCAATGGCTTTGATGATTTCCACTATAAAAACTACCATTAAAAGGCTCACTGAAAAGATATTATGAATACTTTTCTCAGGTGAAGAAAACTCTTATGGTACTGGGAAGCACAGGACGCAACAGATGGATTCAGAGGCCCAAATGAGACTTGACTTTCTTCAGAACTTAAATTTTTGAAAACTCATGCAAATGGTAGGTATTTTATGTCTTCTGGAAATGAAGAAAGAACTAAAACTCTAATGAGGAAGCTAGGTCATGGACTTAAGCTTTAAACATTCCAGGAAAGCATTTGAAAGAATTCATAAGAATCTTTTTGAAATAGACTTGTCAGGAGATAGTTGCTGCAAACATTCACAGCTCTGGACATAATTTTTAAAGACCGTCCTCACAGAAACCAAACTTTTCCATTAGAGTTTAGAAAGCCTGTTAGGGCTGAAGACAGGCACAATCACAGACGTTTCTGTATTGGGTATTGAGCTGACAGGCTGCCTCATCCATCGCTGTGACCTGCTCTCTCTGGTCACTCCTCCTTCCCTCTGCACTCAGCCGTGCAGCCTTTCCCTCCACCACCTGCTTTGCAGCCTGGAGCACATGTTTGTGTCATATTGGACACCTGAGTGAAGGAACCTGAAACCCTTAACGCAGCTGGCTCCAGGGTTAACACTCATAACCATGCCCTGAATTTCAGTCCTGGTATCATTCTGCCTTTATTCTTTCCTTGCATTTACCTAGATACAGAAAAGGTGAAAAGCAGAAAAAGCAAGAGTCCTAATTTTTGTCTTCAGGGACAGAGAAGGAAAGCATTATACCTCTGTTTCTAGGGGAAAGGAACGGTGGAAAGTGGATTAGAAAGGAGGCTGGGTTTTTGTGGTTATGGGTATAATTTTTATATGTATTATCTGATGTGGCTTATTTTTGTATGCTCTATAGTCATATAGGATAGATTTTGGAATCATCACACTGATATAAACAAAATTGCAAAAAAGGTTGTGCACTTCCAAGAAAAACCAATAATGACAAAAAAATCCAAATTGGTCTATTTTTACCTCTGTGAGCTGCAGGACAAGTTATGTATTCACATGCATGTGTAAACACAGAATACATTTTTGGGCTAAAAAACTTGGTGATAGGAGCAAATTCTTAATATATAGCAACTTTTCATAAGAGTGAGCTGACAAGAGCAACAACAAAAAGCAAGGTGAAGGCTATTATCAAGTCTGCTTCTTTTTACTCTCTATAATTTCTGTTTTCCTTCCCACTCAGTCTCTTTGTGCCACACAAGCTCAGTGGAAGGTGAGACACACTGGGTAAAAAGTGAAATTTTGCATAAGGATAGCACCTGGAGTTCTCCACTGAAATTTACTTGCTTACCACAGTATTTAATTTGACCAAAAGACACTGTTAAATGACTGCAGCTGGAAAGCAAAAATAGTGGAATGAGATTCAACAACGGGATGCTGTCATCCAACCATGAATATCAGAGCCAGTGAGTACTTCTATTAAACATTTTCAGAATTCTACAAAACATTAAATACTATTTTGGATTGTTTAGGTTCACAAATAGTGACAGCTCTAAGTTTAATTCATAAATTAGTGAGACAAAGCTCATTGGTATTTTAACTATATTTAGTTAATTCATTCAAATTAAGAAATAGCCAAACAGTTCTGAAATAAAATCTGACACAACACTGATGTGTTATTTATTCAGTTCAGTACCAGAAATTGACTTTCACATGAAAAAAATCAAGCTTTAGGGTTAATTTTTAGAAGACTCCAAATAAATTAGAGGCTCTTTTTTTAAGCCATTTAAGTTCCTAGAGCTAGAGAAACAATCAACTTATATTTCTAATTTACTTAGATAGGAAATAGATTCTTTTGTGAGTCAAATTAGCTACTTATTGCATTTTGAGTCTTCAAATGCCTTATGAAATTGCTATGACCCAGTACTTGCAAAAGAGTTGGAATTTTTAAGGTCAGACTTACATTTTGATGGAACTATTTCTAACCTTGAAAAGGAAAATAAATGCATAAAGTAATAGCAACTGAATTAATGGAATTTTCTTCTCCAGAATGACTTCTGATGTGCAGACCAGAAAAGCTGCAAGAACCTCAGAATAAGGTATATAAAATGAATACCACAAACTCCTGAACTAGGGTAGCACTGCCATGAAAAAATCAGAGTACTCAGGGATAGAAAACTGCAATATATCTCAATGACTTCTGCTGCCCATAGCCCTACATCCTCTGTTTTGACATGGACATTCCGAAGCACTGGCTATTACACGCAAAATTCCTAATGCTGTCTGTCTTTGTGCAAGACATAGCCCATTACAATGAAATGCAGGACACCTTTATTACACTCCAGGAAGATTTATAGCCATATATAAGGTTACCATCAGCAGCAGGACTAAAGACATGTGGTAGAAAACTGAAAACTTGATCAAGTACAGCTGACAGCTGCAAAGAGCAGTAGCATTTTATAGTATTACAAATCCCACTTTTCAAAGGACTCTTTGGACGAAATGACTAAGAGGGTAATTGTTTCATTAAACATATGGATATCACTGTGCCACTTGCACGTCACTTGCAAGATGGCAGAAAGGCTGAGGAACCAGTGCCTTGCTGTCAGGCTGGCAAGGGGAGGGAGGAAGCTACAAGGTCCATCTTTTCAGGACACTGAAGGCCCACCATGAGCAGCCACCTCTTCTCCTTGTCCCCTCAATGTCCCCAGAAGCACAGATCTTGACATAGATCATGCAACCTGTCCAGAGAGAAGGCACTGAAAATGCCTTCACTTGACCACACTTCCCTGTGCATGTTTGTATTCTGAGACCTCTCTGTTAGCTGGTGTTTAATCATTTTTGAAAGTTGCCAGGAGACTTTCGTATCTTTGTGACAACAGCTGTGACAAAATGCCTTTCTACTTCAAAGTAAACACCAGCAAAGAAAGTCAATTTTCAACCCAACCAAGCCTGCTGTCTCATTTTATACGCTTAATACACACAAGATTATTAATGAGTTTTATACTTACAGATTTCTATAATCAAGTCATATATTTAGAGGGAATAGTCACATTATCTAACTTATTCAATCCAAACGCCTGAACTAATAGTTCAATTAGAACTATCACTCCACAGTGCCACTTTGCAGAAGGTAAAGGATACTATTTGTTCAGCCGCCTTAGGGACACTGACACCCAAAGTTAGACGAGAGAGATGCTCTCCAAAGCTGCTGCCTGGCTGCCCTTCCCTCATGCAAGAAGCCCCATGTTCCTCCTTCCCATCAGCTCTTTGCACCTCTCAGCAGAAGATCAGTAGCAAACAAACTTACTCCTGTACTACACCATTTCCATTATAGGCTCCCAAAATTCAGCAGATTGACATAGCTTTTCTTCTGTGCTGCTAGGCTTAAAAAACTTCTAAAATATGTTTTACATCAATTTCTCTCTATTTGAATCTGCCTTTTGAAAACAGCTGTAAAAAGCTGAAAAGCAACTTATATTGCTCAGTTTTCTTCCCTCCATACTTCAATTCCAATTGGTGCAAAAATTTCTATCTCTAGTTGGCAAGATCAAAATATGGTCAATGAGTTTGTAGTTTATATACTTTATATTTGTCTTCACAATGTTATTTAGATTGTATGAGTTTTCATAAATATCATGAATACAATGATTCTCTAGTCAGTAGCTGATCCTTATAAAAATTTAAGTATGGCCATTGCTACAGGAGATTCGGGTTTGAAGACAGAGGTACAATTACCTATTCAAGTTTAGGTAGCACTTCATAAAGGAAACTTTTCAGCTGCACATTTACATCTACATTTAGTTTGGGTTTTTTTTAGCATTTTTTCAGTGTCATGCTACCCAGATTCACAAATCCAGTTTGGAGTTGTATTGAGAGATGCTTACCTTGGGCCTTAGAAATACCATCACATTGTTTTTTGCTTTATGGAAACTCTGAAAAGATGTAACATGCTGTTGCTTAGTGAATAGGTTTTGTCAGAATGAAATTGCAAAATTACTTCACAGTCAGAAAATATTTTATTTTTGTCTAATTTTGTTTAAATGTAACTTTTAAAAAAAATTTAAATTCTGTAACTGGTACTTTAATCCTTTCTGCACAGAAATGCAAGTCAAAGTAGAGACAGTGGCTGAATCTGCATTTCTGGGTAAGAGTGTTTTAATACTCCCTATTTATTAATCAAGACTCAGATCCAGCTATCCAAGCAGACAAGGAAAGACTCCCACCAACTTTAGTGAGAGTTCCTAAGGTCTTGTAAACTGCTGTAGCTGTTACAGCTACAGCAGGGGCCACCCCTGCTTTCAGGCTTAACTTCATGTGCAGCAGCAGTTCTGTATGTGTTTTTCTCTGTACATATACCGAGAAAAAAGGAAAAGAATATGTGGCTATCCTCATTCAAGCCAGCACGAAAGGATACCATAGAAAAGGATATACTTCTTAACATACAACCCAAATTTTCTTTAATTTCTGTTGGTGACAGAAGTGACAGCTTACATCTATATCCATTAAGGGAATTTTCCAGTTTACAAATTAAAAAGACAGGCTTTCTGGGTATGAAATATTTTATATCTTATTTCATAAGACAAGGTCTATTCAATCCAGTATGTCAAGCACCGAGTTATATTCTCATTATCAATTCCCAATTCAAACAAAAGCAAACTAAAAGCTATAAATGCTTTAAAGAATCAAATATATTCAGGCAAGAAAAAAATCACCTAACCCATCTCCCTTCAGCAAAACACAACTTAATGAAAAAATCCCCTGTAAAGGTTGAGGTTTGGGGTTTTTGTTTGGTCTGTTTATTTTTTTCTTAATGCAATGTTTTCATCAGAAATATATGCCATCTCTTCTGCAACCTGACCAGCTAATCCAGCAGAGATCCACCAAATTGAAGGATTTGCCCATGGATTAATACCAGCATGAGAAAGAGCAGTGGGATAAACAATCTTTTACAGTTCTCTCTCAGAGTTTCCTCAGACAGTCCCCTTTTCTGTTTCAGTTTCCTTTCTCATACTGACAATGCACAAATTTAAATTTTCCAGAGCACACGCTAACTGTGAAATAGCTGCACACTGCCTTGTTGATTCTCAGTAGTTACATACACATAAACTTCTCTGACCATTTTACTTAAAAGGAACTCACTCTGAACCCAGTTTATTTTCATTACTGCTTGCACAAGAGTGATTAGGATTTTATCCATTGTCATGACTGTTGTTTATTTGCCTCCTGGAGACAAAATAAGTGATTAGATGGAATGTACCTCATAAGTTCCACTTGGCTTGGGCAAATGATGGAAAAATCCCCCCCCCCCCCCCCCCTTCTACTGGAAAGCATTACTTTCCTCAGGCATTCACACTCAGCCATCTGAATTGAAGCATTATAATCCCTCACACTTATTCCCCTGTCCAGTTCACTGGAGACACACTGTGGAAATACCCGTTTGCTAACAAAGCGTCATGGTCAGTCCTCACCAAACAAATCCCCTCTCCAGCTCTGCCAAGCTGGCAGCTCAGCAGAATGCCTGGAGTTTCCCTTGCACAACAGCTTTAGAAGAGCAGGGGCTCTTTAATGGCCACAAAACATCTTCCTGCAGGAAAAGATGCTTTGATGAACAAAGCCTATGAGAAGCATATACCCTGACTGAGAGGTGTTGACCCTCATTACTCATTTCAAAGTGAACATCCAGAAGGTTTTCAGTGTCACACCTGGCACACGGGCACACTGGCAGATACAAATAAAGGTGGTATTATGGCTCTGCATGTAATCAAAAGAGCAAAACAGTCAGAAGGACTCTTAAAATCCACAAAATCCAATGCTGCAAGCGTCCTGTTGGTACAGTTCTAACACAAAACTATAATTCCTCTCACTGACAGAAGCCTCTAATGCCTGTAACTTTCTAAATGCATCAGAAACCCCTGGGTAACTGTTTTCTTTGAAATTAACTGTTATTTTTCTGTGTAGAGAGGGAAGATCAATAGCTACATGATTTTAAAACCACTTTGTGGATATTTTTTCTGAGTAAGATCAGCCAGATCTGTTTACTTCAGTACTTGAACAAGTGCCAAAGATTTGTAAAAACACCCATGAAAACCTAGTATTTTCATTAATTATAACACAAATGACTGAAAATTTATATCATAGGTCCTTTAAAGGAAAATTCACCACCTATAAACTTCACATAGGTCATGAAAGAAATGTTTTAAACTGTATTTACAGAAACTAATTGCCAAATTCAAAAACTACCAATTAAAATGAATCAGTTTTTAAATCATTCATGTCTTAGAATTCAAGCAATTTCCGCAGCAAATCTTAGGAGTCACTAGGAGGAAGCAAAGTTAAAAACAAACATAGGAAGGTTTTGTGCATGGACTAGCATATCACCTCAGCTGGTGTCTAGGCAACTCCAGCATGAGATGTTTTCAATACAATATTTTCCTCATAAATTACACCAAACACCTAAAGTCACTGTATTTCCTCTTACCTAGTACAGACCATAAATTTTACATGTAGGCATCCCCTGAACAGAAATGAACACAACAAGATTTGCTTCAATGGTGAACACCTGAGACAGCACAAAACCAGCCAGAGGTGTCTTTTCTACCATGAATATGTGCAGTATCCTATTCACAGGCTACAAGAACAAATTAAAGTGTGTGCATAAGGAAATTTGTACCACCGTAAGACATCTGCATTGTGAACACCAGAGAAAATCCCTCTTTAGAGCCACCCAAAGGCCACAGGCTCTTCATCAAGAAGCTCATTTGACCTATGCTAGAGGTCAGCTTTAGGCTAAGGTGTCTCACCCTGGACATATCCAAATCCTTCCACTGCATGCAAAGATGTGGCCTTGTGCACCATACACAGCTGTGCTCATCCAGCTTAACCTCAGCATCTTTGGAGTGCAAACATTCCTCTTCCCAATCTCACTTACTAAGTTCTGATCTCTGACCTTTCCACATGTTCTGAGCTCCTGCTGGGAGACTCAGTGTTGCAATGTCTAACTAATGCTGCTAATGCCAGCAAGCATCACTGCCACAAGGCCTGCCTACATGCCACAGAGATATTTGCTGGTAACTGGTCAGAAATTATTACACATTTTCTTTTCTGATTACTGGAAACTGGAGCATAACACTTGGCTATGTTCAGCAGCATAACAAATATAAATTTGTAAAGGTTGTTTCAGAAAAAAAAAGAAATCCCATTTAGGTGTTCTGATGGTTCCACACTCTCAAGTTTTTACAGTGGATAACCTTTTAAGTAACGTCAGATAAGAAATTAAACATTCTTTACAGCGCTAAGAAAACTTTATAAGCTAGCGCTTTTTTCTCCTTAAATAACATACCATTGCTTCCAATCTTTTTAAAATATTATTCTGTGTTTAACTTTTATTTAGTGGAATTTGCTTCCAGATGAGATTTGGCCTTTAAACTCTGTAGTTCTGTGATCTCTTCAGCCATGGTAGTTTGTTTTTTCTTTTGCAGTAGTTTTGTAGCCATTTAAAAAACTACAGCAATTTCTTTTTCCTGAAACAGTGTGTCACATACCCCAGAAACTCTGACACTGGGCAATCTCTTTTCCCTGTAGGTGCCAGAGAATGGACATGTGACACGACCTTTTTAAAAAACAGATTTGCTATCAAGTAAGCTTGACTTACCTGCATGTTGCCTGATATTTTAAACTGTAAGGCATGAGTAAAAAAGCATAGCTACAAAAGCATAACCCAGCAGCTCTCACACTCTCCAGCAACAGTTAGGCTTATTCTCTGGTGTGTGAGTCACGCAGAGACATATGGTCACTGTCTGCCATTACTTATTTAGTCTTTTTGGGGTGGTATTGCCTGGGACTAAGGAAGGTTTGAAAGGCAGGAGGAGAGCAGTTGTGTGGACAAGCCTGTGCAACTCCCATGTACCTCTACACCTCCTCTAAGCACGGCCGTCCCTGAGCCATCCTGAGTGCCAGGGATCTAAGCACAGCAGTTGCTGTGACAAGGTGTGTGGGTCCCAAGCACTTCCACATGACTAACAATCTTCTTCCACCATCTTCCTTTGGAAAGCTGAGCAGTCGACCACTCTGACTTGTGGTTATCAGAAAATGCATATACTTGAGTCTGTAGCCTGTGAAGAATACAGCTGCCTAATTCCCTGGTAGGATGAGTCATTTGGAAGGCATCTTGCCAATGCTGAGATCTATCTGATGGTTTCTACTCCAATTCCTGCTCTGAAACAAGGCCTCAATCCTAATCTTGAAACATATCAACTACAAATAAAGTATGATCACATTAGCGATCACACATGCATTACCAATTCTTTAATATTAATATGTTCCTCTGAAGTAATTGCAAAATAAAAGGTGAAAGTAAACAAAGACAAAATGCTTTCATGTCAAAATGAGTCAGCTACATAAAATGTACCCATAGTGGTGATAAACTACTCTGATTCCAAATACCCAGAAGCTCAGAAACTGACTGTTTCCAGTATAACCTCTTGGAACCACCTCTACAAAGCATTGTCACAGTATGACTGATCGTCTGACTACAAAAATCATCAGACCCCCTGACAGAGCTCAAAAGGTAAAAAGAATTATGAAGAAAGGATAATTTTTTGCAATTCATAAAAGGCCTGCACAGTGAGTTCACATTCACTTGAGAAATACTTAGGCCCAGAACTTTGGAGGTACTCAGGTGCTTAAAGGGGAATTACATGCTTTTGTGAATCTGGGTCTCAGTTACTATGGTGACAGGGAGTATGGTAAATGCTCACACATATATAGGCCTTATTTCACCAAAAGTAGCTTTTCAAGTACTGTGCTTTTGTCTGGAAATTACTTTAGATCAAGATGTTAATCTGAAATCACCCCAGTCTGCTTTCAAAATCCAGAGGACTTACATAAATCTATTTATGTATTTCAACAGTATTTTACTTTAAATGGCATAGGTATCCCAGCAAATCAGACAAATCCTCAACAGCAGTCTGTACTTCACCTCTGTTGTGGGGGAAAAGCCACAAGAGTAAAGCCTGGAAGATAGCTGGCCACAATTTAGTTGCATTTGTTTTTCATGTGATGTGAAAAACACACTTCAACAGCATAGCTCTGATTCTGCACCCTAGGAAGAGCATTGAAGCATTTTACACAAAGCTGCAAAAACTTCCTTAAGGGCAGTGACAATAATACGAAAAGCACAGCCAGCAAGATTTGGCCCGTGAACTCCTGAAACCTACAAGACTCATACTTTGGTAAAACAGTGTACTACCTAATTGCTTGTGAGTTAGAAATAACACAGTATAGTGAATTCTTAGTGGAATCATCTTTGTGACCATAATTACAGAAATATTCAAGAGTGAAAGACTTTTCTGCTTGTTTGTTGAGCTGGCCAAAGGACTCTTGGTCTTAGTGTGCCCTTGCTGCATGCTGTTCCCACTGAACCACATACTTGTGTTAGCTCAGACGGCCCCAAGATTTCCCAGAAACTATGAATGGGTGTTTTTTCATATGGGAAGCATAATTTCTGCCTGTCAAGGCTCTCTTCATTCACCTTAAATCCTGACAATTGAGCTTCCAGTGCTCCTGGCAGTTGACAGAGAAACTGTTTGACATATGATGGATGCAACAAGGCATAGATGGCTGTTGAGGGATTGAGGGATAGCCTTAAAACAAAGCTGGTGGGAATCTACAACATCAGGGAAAAAGGAGCAATAAAAGTATTTTAAGGAGCTCAAAAGTGACATTTTTAGAATCATAAAATGAAAGCAGCTTACAGGAAACTTAAAACCCACAGGATCATAAAACTTCCATATAAAAGCCATTGCTTTATTAATTGAAGAAAAAATATGAATAAAACTCAGGAATCAGATGCTGCCTATGTGAGAGAGAGCTAAGAGAAGTATTTTGTGACTTGCTGCAATCCTTCCCATCTTTTCTGAGGATCCATTCCGTTCAAACCAAAAGGGACATGACAATTATAAACTGAAACTAATGCTGTTTGGAGTGTCGCATTAGCTAATCCTGATATAAAGACACTATTGATTAAAAAATTCATGCCATATGATGCATATGAAATAACCCTTCCTTTTTGAAAATCTCAAGAAATAAAAAGTCACTAAAAACAAGTACTAACAGCGACAATTTCATATAATCCTTCTACATTTCAATCTCATCTTGTAGATCTTCTAAGCGGAAAATATGAGTCAGAAAATGTACTGGCTGCCCTGAATTTCTCTTTTTTGTCCCTATCTAGCCTCTAGGAGGTAAAAATTCAAGAGGAGGCCAGGAAATCGAGATGTGAGATGGTCAATTCATATATGGAAATACACACCCCATGTTGCCTATATTCTGGGAAAAATTCTGAAAGCAAATTCATCACTGCAACCTCAGCAGGGCCAATTACAACAAAGAGCAATACTTAGTAACCTATTTATGGCACTCCAAGTGCGCCACCCTACATAGCAAAGCCACAAAAATGAAAAATCAAACAGGTCAGGGAAATATTCCCAAAACGAGCAGAGGACTACTCATGCACGTAGGATATTGCCATGCACAAGATGACACACCATGCTCAGCGGAAACAAAAAAAATCAGTATCCTGTGGGAAAAAAGCCACAGATCACACCTTCAAAACAGTGATTGAGTTGGCTTTTTAAGGTCAAGTTTCTTTACAGAATAAAAGCAGAAAAAAATCAAAAACTCAGGATGGAAAAACCTCAGAAGTTTTACTTCTTTTAAGTGCTATTTTAAATAGGATGATTCCTCTTCTTTTTTTCATTGGTAAATGTGTGGTCATTTTAACAGAATTAATGGTTGTGACAACACTGATGCAACTCCTGTCAAATATGCATGTTTAGGGCCACGTGTGTTATTACATGCTCACAGTTGCATAAAAGGAAGCCCTTTACCGTTGATTACATTTCAAGGTAAAGTATGGTCTAGAATTATTGCTACTAGGATCCAAAATTCTGAAAGTGTATTCAAGCTAAAAAAAAATACTCTGGGTACATTCATGTATTATCTTATATAGTGATGAAACCCTTTTGGAAAAAATGTAATTAAGTGAATAAATCTTTCACTAGATAGAGATTTAACCTATGACCCTCTTGCATTAGGGAATATAAGCATTCTATAAATTTGCCAAAATTAGAAAGCTTTGTAAGTGGCTGGAAAAAATACATTCCACAACAACTGAAAATTGCAACAGCCTCTGTGTTACCCTGCATCACCACAGGTTAATAGGTTAATCTTTGTGAAAGTGGTCTCTGCTCAAATACAAACTACAGGGGATGTGAATGGTAAGATCTGATCAGAGTTTTAGAGATCTACTAAAGCTGTTCTGCACAGTCCTCAGCTCAAATTCCAATAGGATCAAGTCACATTTCATATGCACGAAGCAGGAGAACAGAATTCCAAGCTCTTTATTAAGTTTTTTCAGTTAAAATCTACTCTCTTTCTGGTCTGTACTTATAAACTCTCCCTATCATAATTTCAATACCAGTTGGGAAGACTTGTCACACCTTTGATGCTTTGATATTAGTTTTGGTAACATCTAATATCATGAATGAAAAGTGAATATATTTGATGAATATTTATTCAAAGTTCTAAGGACACTCGTGTGTATGTCTGTGCTCTTTGTAAATTGCTTTCTGCAAACATTCCAGCAAATGTACAGCAAGTATAAATGATTACAGAATGTTCTAGGAAGGTAAATACTGAACTTGTAATTGTACACTAGAAATCTGATTCAAAGAGCTATGTCCGAAAGGCCAAAGGCAGAAGCTTAATGCACATGCTATATCCCATTAAAAGGTTCAAATTTTGAATTACAAGACCTCAAAACTAATTTCTGGCAAGCATTCCCTTCAACAAGGTTGTCAGCAAACTATGCAGTGAATAACAAACTATGCTGAAGAACAGTCTTATTTTTATGGACAATTTCCAGAATAAGTGATATGAAATTCCCAACACAGAATAAATAATTATGTTCTTTGCCCAGGTCATGGTCATCAGCTCACTAGGAATTTGTCCAGAAATAGATAAGGCAACCTTTTTTTGGAAGACATATTTAAAGACAATTAAATCCAAGAAGGATGAGTGAAAGTCCACGGTACTGCAGTATATATTTTTAGCTATTACACTTCAGATTTCATTAAGTGTTTGTGCAATGTGACAGAGCAGCAGGAGGTAAGTGCTCTGGTGTATCATTTCATACTTTTTAATCATCTGTCTAGACCATCTGGCTGCAACTCAAAACTGCATGTCCCTAAAACAAAGGTAGATGCATGAATTGTCAAGAGACATTATCAGAGTAAGTTATCTATGAGTATTAGCAGAAGAACTCAGAAACAGTAAGTGGTCTGCTATAAAAAGCAGAAGGGCTCATTCTAAATGTTCTTTGCTTGTGATTCAAAGACAAATGTGAAGGGTACAAGATACTTTATGTATTGCTACTCATTCACATTGTAGTTCTATTGTGCTCTTTTTCATTATGCATAATTTTTCATCGAAGAAAAGGGCAAGAATTGCATAGATATTTTTAAACTTACAGTTTGTTTGTTTGTTTTGACACTCTGACATTCCTCTATGTACCAATATTTTCATAGCTATATAAAAGTAAAGGTATAGTTACAGCTGGTTGCACAAAACCTTCAAGAAAGCAAATTTGATCAAATTATTAGGCAAAACCTTGCTCTGTTAAGATTGAGCAGCTATGAATCAGGCTTTTATTCAAGATGTGTAGATGTTGTCTGCTATGTCAATGCTCATTACAGTATGTTTGACACTGTATGTATTACTAGATATTTGGACAGGCTGGGAACAGTGGTATGAGGTTCAGCAAAGTGAAGTGCCAGGTCCTGCACTTCAGTCACAAAAACTCCCTGCAGTGCTACAGGCTGGAGACAGAATGGCTGGAAAACTGCTCAGTGGACAAGAACTTGGTGGTACTGGTTGACAGAGCCTGAAGATGAGCCAGCATGTGCGCAGGTGGCCAAGAAGGCCAATGGCATCTTGGGCTATGTCAAAATCAGTGTGGCCAGCAAAACAAGAGCAGTGATCGACCCCATGTACACAGGTGAGGTCATACCCCAAGTCCTGTGTCCAGCTCTGGGCCAAAGACACTGAGGTGCTGGAACATGTCCTGAGAAGGGCAAGGGTCTAGAGAGTAAATCTGAAGAATGGCTGAGGGAGCTGCAGTTGTTTAGCCTGGAGAGCAGGAAGCTCAGGGGTAACCTTACAGCTCTCTACAATCACTGGAAAGGAGGTTGTAGCCAGGTCAGTCTCTTCTCCCAGGCCACCAGTGACAGGACAAAAGGAAATTGCCTCAGGCTGTGCCAGGGGAGGTTCTGGTTGAACATCAGGAAGAATTTCTTCACTGAAATATGCTTAAGATTGGAACAGGCTGCCCAGGGAAGCGGTGGAGTCACCATCCCTGAAAGTGTTCAAGAAATGACTGAGCATGCAACTTAGTGCTATGGTTTAGTTGACAAGGTGGTTTCCAAAGGTTGCACCTGCTGATTTTGGAGGCGTCTTCTACCCTTAATGCTTCTGTGATTCTGTAAGTCTGTATGGCTCAGAGTAGCTTTGGCCACTTCTGGTGCTCAACTCTTGCTACTCCTTAGCGAGCTGCTATCAAGCTCACCAGCAAATGGGCATCAGCATTCAGTGATTTATTCACCTGTCTTACCATTTTGTTTAGACAACTGTCCCTATAGAAATATACATTCTGGTTGGGTTCCTACAGTTAGAGGCAGAAAGCTAAGAGCCCTTGCCCTGTGCCCCCAAAATTTCCTATTCTAAAAGATCCTAGCTGTGGTTGAGTTCACCTTGTCTTTCTCACTAGTTAAAATCAACAGTTACCTTTACAACAAAACAGCCAAAACCAGAAAGAGTGGGATTCACTTGGTGGACAGTCCTGTTCCAAGGAGTTGCACTTCCCAGGGAGTTCCTGGGTTAAAAAGGTGTTTCTGCACACTATCATGAACTGGGCAATTTCTGTACTCTGCTGAGACCTCCCACTCAACCATTTAATCCTGCTGAAACAACCACTACTATTTCTAGTGTACTCACTGCACATTTTGGCTAGAGGTCTGGCTGTATGTCCTGGGTTGACGGTGCCTCTGTATCCCAGATCGTGAGATTGTTGTGTCTGGCGGTGGCGGCCTTTCCCCGCAGCACTTCCCCCCCCTGCTTCCCCCCCCAGGGGGCCGGCGGCGCGGGGCTGGCTTGCTTTGGGGGGGCTGCCTGTCTGCTGCCTGGCTGTCGCTGGCTTCGCTGCTTCGCTTGTTCGCTTGC
>VZUI01053744.1:0-27723 GCA_013401135.1 Cettia cetti
CAGCCGCCGCGGCGCCCCCCGGGGCAGCCCCGACGCCGCTGCTGCCGCCGCCCGGCGTACAGCCCGGGGCGGGCGGCAGCGGCTCCGTCTCCTCCTCGCCGTCCCACTCCAGACCCATCTCCTCTTCCTCCTCCTCCTCGTCCAGCAGCAGCCCCCCATCGGCTCCGTCCTCCTCCTCCTCGTCCCCCGTTATCTGCACCTCCTGGATCTCATCCTCCTCCTCGCCCTCCTCCTCCTCGCCGGCGCTGCAGTAGCGGTGCGGGCGGGGGGCGACGCCGCGGCCGGACGGCCGGTCCCCCGCATTGTTCCCGCCGCCTCCGCCGCGTCCGCCGCCCCCTCCGCCGCCGCCGCTCCACTCTCCGCCGCCGCCGCCGCTGCCAGGCATTCTCGCCATATTGCCGTCTCCCTGCCAGTC
Source organism: Cettia cetti (assembly GCA_013401135.1). Lineage (NCBI taxonomy): Eukaryota > Metazoa > Chordata > Aves > Passeriformes > Sylviidae > Cettia > Cettia cetti. The sequence continues at coordinate 416 of VZUI01053744.1, forward strand.
CTCGGGCAGGGCGCATGCGCTATATTGGACCGCAGCGCTGGAGCGCTTTTGTGTTTTAATGACCTTCAGCTACCGGGAGGCAAAGCCGGGCTCTTAAAGGGGCCGCGCTCCCACTGGCGGCGGCGGGGAAGGGGCGGGAGAGGTTGGGATGGATGGGGAGGAGGCTGAGTCGCGCTGAGGGGGTTCCGCGGGGAAGGGAGCGGTACTTACCGCGCCCGCCGCTCACCTCGGGTCCGTCCCGTCGAGCAACGCTGATGGGCGCCGGGCGCGGCGGGGAACCGCCGGGCAGGTGCGCCCCGGCCCGGAGGCTCCCCCGCCACCCCCGGCGCCCGTCCCATCTCCCCATCCCCGAAAAAGAAAGCACTCCGCGTGCGGAGCGGCTCTTTCGGTAGGGATGGACCGCCACCGAGCTGCTACGACGCCTCGCACCTCCTCATTCCACAGTAACTTAAACACAGACCAAAAAAAGAAAAAAAAAAAAAAGCAAAGCGAAGAAAAGAAAAGAAAAACCAACTAAAACCCAAACACACACACACAAAAGACGCAGGCTGCGCTTGTCCGCAGCACGGCTCAGACCTCGATAGGATGCTGCCGGGGAGCGGGCGGAGGACCCGGCCCCGTTCCCCGCCTGCCGTACTGCCGCGACATCGCACCTTTAATCGGGCGCCCGGATTTCGGTCGAGGGGCTCGGGAGGAGACGGACGCTCGGGGCATTGCATCCGTGCGGCTTGCAGTCCGCCCGGGAACAGCCAGCTGGTAGCCGCAGCGCTCGCTTGGCTTGCGGGAGCCCCGGCGAGGTTGGCTGCGGAGAGGGAGCAATAAGGACTCGGGGGCTGACGGGCGCTCCGGGCCGCCCTCTTGCTCGCTGGGGCTGCAGACCTTAGGGCAGCCGGGGGGCTCTCGGCCCCCCCGTGCCGCCGCTGCCTCCCATCGCGCCCACGTTCTTCCTCTGCTACCCTCTTTGAGCGACGGAGCAAAACCCGAGGGGACTCCCGCAAGCGCGCCGGGGTGCGGAGCCGCCGGACGCACTACGGCCACTTTGAGGGTGTTTTCGCGGAGGGGAGCCCCGGAGCGGCGCAGCGTGGGTGGGGGGAGCGGAGCCCCGACTCTGCCCTTCCCCCGCCGATCCGCGCCCCCCGCCCCGTGCGCGCCCGCCGGGCGCTCCGTCCCCCGTCGTCCCCCGTCCGGCTCTGCCCCGGGAAGGCGGCTGGCTGCGCACTGCCTTCCTTACCCTTCCTTCCCGGGAAGGGTCCTGGGCCGGGCTGGGCTCGGACAGGAATGAGGGCATACGGCCGCGCACCGCGGGGAGAGGGAGCCTGTCCCACTCGGGACGGGAGGGGACGAGGTGGGTCCCCGCTGGTAGCACCCCCACTCTCCAAACCAAACTGCCCCGCAGAACTCCCCGCGCTATTTAGCCGGGTCATTTCTTTTATTCGGTACGATGAAATAAATATTCATTACGACTGCTGGCTACACCTGAAATTATAGCCCTAATTGCAGAGCTCTTGGCCTGAGTTACCACATTTGCTGCTTACTCATCCGTAAGAATTGCTCAGCGCCGGGCCCCGGCCGTGGTGGTTCCCTTTTGGGGGGGCTCGTTGCCCGCCGGTGCTGGGCGGTGCCGAGCCCCGTGGCCGCTCCCCTGGGCAGAGACCGACGGCCACGGACGCGGCGGCCCGGACAGCCCCAGCTCTCGCCGTCCGGGGAAAACGCGGGATGCCAAAGAAGGGATGTGCAAATTGTTGAGCAAATTAGGCCAATTCGAAATAAATAAGCACTGCGGGAAGAGAGCCTGCCACTCCCGGGAAATAATTGAAGAGAAACCCGGCACTGTTATATTGATGTAAGCCTGGAGTAATTACACGGAGGTCAAAGTTGTTGCACGCACTACAGAAGTTGTGCAGTTCGAGAGCGGATTATGTTCCCTCTTAGGTCGATGGCACATATATAAAATTCTGATTTTTTTTTTCTGTCCTATGTAGGTAAGAGGATATAAATAAGGGGTTTTTTTTTCCCCTTGTCATACTTCATCTGTAACCTAATCCTGAAACAAAGTCTCAAAGACCTTCCCATGAGATGGACCAGATGCTGAAACAGATAGCTAAAAGAAACAATACCTTGTTGTGGTTAAAAGCTAAATGCCCCAGACAAGCTCCTTTTAGGAGCTATGACAACCCACCCTAGAAGACAGAGAACTGCAAGGCTTGAAGCATAAACTTTTTTTACAGAGATTATTTTTCTTTATTGTTCCCGTAAATGCTAAAAATTACGTGATCGGCATTGACCTTTGATTCTGTCTTAAGATCGTGGAACACATTTTTTTAAAGACCTTTTCAGAGCCATATGAGTGCAAAAGGGAATTGAATATTTTTTTTAACTTTAAAAAGGATGAACACCAGGTTGACAGCTTCTGTACTTGGATGTTCATTTAATCACCATTTTCTGATTACAGGAGGTGAACTATGTTGACAGACTTGCAGATGAATACGCAGCCCAGTATACGAATAGTAAGTATAAAGGACATAAAGAACTTGCAGTGAGGTTGGAGGGGGAAAATGTATATGGAGCATCCGTATTATACACATCAACTGGAAGCACCTCAGCAGCCAGGGGGAATTCAGAGAGTAGCAAGTGAGGTGTTCAGAGTGCTGCAGGTGCCCATAACTGTGAAGACACATGCATAAGTTATACCTGTATAACCTATATGCATATAGGTAAGTTAATCATATATATGTATGGTAACTTACCTATCCGCCCATGTTCCTAAAAACAGCATTTAGCCTAGTCAGTTGTATTCCAGAAGTTTAAATCCTATTGTCCAAGCTCTCCAGTTAGATAAGGTAATCGAACTGCATTCCAAAACTGACAAGAGTTGCACAAGGTTGTCTAATGTGAGCTGGCATATAACATTAAACTTACATCCACTCCACCCTCCACGTCACTAATCAGAGGTTTATCCTGCTGAGAGCTCTGTGCAGGCATAGACAGCATTCTGCATTCTCCCCTAGGACTCAAGGTTTGAGGCTGATTCTCAAATAGGTCCTGTCCTCACTTGGAGAATACATTTTATTACTGCTGTCATTAAAGAAGATGTGATACCCACAGAACACTAATAATGGACTGGCCTCACTAAGGATTATCCTTATGTGTGCTTGGAGATCAGTTCATATGCCACAGAACGAGCATGCCAGTTTAAAAACCAAAACAACCTTCTCCACGAGTCAGTTGGTTTACAATAAAGGTAGTGCTTGTTACCACATTAGCAAACAGTTTCAGGTCTTTCTTCACTTCTTTTTTAAGCTACTCTTGCCCCTGCCTCGCTCCTGGCAAGCAGAGAGCTTGCTAGAACTGTGTTCTTTGACAATCGGCTATTGTGCTAAAGCTTTCCACAGCCTAGTTCTCCTTCAGACTAACACAATCTACTTCTTCCGTAGCCTCTGTAAGTGGTTATTTCACTTACAGCCACTAAAATCTTGATGCTTTGGTGAGTCTTGGTAGGTGTTTCATCATGAGGCTTCACGAGGAACTAAACTGGAATACCCCCAAAAGCCAAGAAGCAAAGAAAACCCATTGGGTCCGTTTGCTTCTTAGGATCCTGTCTAGGCATCTAGAAAAGTTTATTTAAAAAACAGTGCTTAAAGCAAGCTTGTGGATTAACCCTAATGCTGGCCACCTGGCATTTTTAAAGGAAATAACTTTTTCCACACGTACACTTTTACTGTTAGTTTAAATGCAATAAACATTTTCTTTAAATGTCTTAATACGTTTTCTAAACACAAGATGTTTTCACTGTAGAGGCAGGCTATGTGGAAATTGGTATGAGAAATCCATATTGACACTACAGAACTAGAAGGCAAATAACACTTGGGACTCTTGGAAAATTCACTTAGGGAAAAAGCATGTCCTAGAAATCCTTCTCCCACCCAGAAACATGCAGTTTTGAGATAAGCTTTTTTAGCATTTCAGAACTGTCGCTTCAAATGCTAATTCCGTTTTTATTTCACTCTTTTATTTTTGTATATGATATTTCTAGTTGTTTCATTACTTCTTCATACTGGGGACAGCTAATGCTAACATATAGTGTGCTATAACAGATTTTAAATCTCCTTTATTTTAACTTTTTTCTCCTTTTTTTTTTTAGCATCTCCCATCTGCGTGGCAATGAAATGGCCTCATATAACTCAACAAAGGAGACGTTGATTTAGTAAAGTGAGGATGTATCCATCAGCACCAAGTTGCAGCTGTTCTGAATGGATTTTAAAATACAAAAGTTATTTCACCTCTTAAATTGTCATATTATGAAATGTTAGTAGTAGCTGCGCATATTAAAGCACCAGTTACCACCCAAACCTTGTGACACGTGAAGGCAGCATCAAGCCAGCCCCCTTGTGAAGCTTCCCGGTGCCAATTGAAAGCCTATTTTCCCAGTACGCTCATACTTTTTTTTTCCCCCGCAGGTATTTGCCGTTACTCACTCACTGCTTTTTTGTTGTTGTTTTGGTTTGGTTTTTTTGTTAAATTCTTTTACAAAAGCAATATTTCTGCTGCTGAGGCCGCGATTTGTTTCCCAATTGCTTTGTTTTCAAAATAAACCAGAGAAAACCCGAGTCATCATCTTTGTAAGAAAGCGCACATTGAGTGCTTGGCAAATTAAAGGCAAGACTTTGCAAATCACCTTTATTTTCAGTGTCAAGCAGCTGGAGCATTTTCACTTCCAAAAATATAGAAGAGCTATGTTGTCAGACAGCTTGGAGAGAGGCAGGTAATAAATTGCATTGTGCTGCATAAAGGTTTTAAAGGTCTTTTAAAATGTGCTGGAGGTAAGTTGCCAGGAGATATATTAATGCTTTTATTTAGCCGTATTTCAGTTTGTGTTTGTCTTTGCTTCTCTGGTGTTGAGGGCACTTGAAACAAATCGGCCAGTCTGCGTGGCACAGTGGTAGCTGGTTAAAGATGCTGTAGTGGTTGTCTGATCATTTCTATGAACTACTGACACCAAGCAACCTGGTGTGTTAGTGGCACAAAGTTTGCTCTCCATGGAGGGAAAAAGAGCTATTTCTATCCAGGCTGATAATTGGTTAGTTTTTATTCCTTCTCAACTGAGTCCATACATTCTACATGAAGGTGAGGGAAACCTTGAAGGATTGAGCCAGTAACTCAAGAATGGGAGCTTCAAAAAGAGAGATCCCTGTGAAACCACAAAGCTTATAGATGTTGTAGGTCTAAGTAATTAAAATGCTAGTTTTAATTACTATGTAAGAGAGCATAACTTTATGCTGTATTGGATATGGAGTTATTGAAATCCTATTTTCTGAACATAATCATCCAGTAAAAGTTTATTTTGAGCTATAAGTTCAAGCTGGAAGTCACACTGGGCTGGATGAGGTCTAGAAATGCAGGGAGGGACAACTGATTATATGAAAACAAGATCTGGCTAAGAAAACTCCTTAAACATTTATTTAAGAAAAAAAGAAAAAAAAAAAACCAAAAAACCTGAATCCAAAAAAGAATGTAATATCATGAGATTCTGAAGAAGTGCACTTTCCAACTTGTTTCTGTACCTATGGATTTTATCTTGGTTCCTTTTACCATCCTCATTGTATGACCCAAAGTTTCTGTGTTGCCATGAGGTGTGCTGAGCACTGATTCCTGCACAGGGACAGAGGTAGAGCTTTACATCCCATGCAACTTATTCATACCAGGCTTTTCTCAGAGCATGGGTTCCTCAAGGGACAGGACAACAGCTGGCCTACAGCCCAGCATGGAAAAGGGAATTTTCTTTTGACCGTCAACTAGTGGCTTTAAAGCCTCTTTAAACCATGAATTCACTGTCAATATACTTTTGTTTTGACTTAGTGACTGAAATAAACTGATTATTCCCCTTTTCCACCAGTATTATGTCTGTGTCATCATGAATTTGGAAATTCCCTTTCAGGTATTTATGTAGCAAAAACCCCAGTACCAATGGTCTGTCTTCTTGGATTTTCTTTTCTCAATTGAGTTATCTCAGCTGGGCTGACACAAACCCAATTTAAGCAACTTTAGAATTGTGTGAGTTCAAAGGAAGCCCATAGAGGGTGTAAAAATACTGTTAAACAGTGTCAGAGCCCTGCTCAGGCTGTCACCCAGACCCACCTTTCTGTTGCTGATGAATTTTAAGTTACACTAACTTGTAAAGCAGCATTCAAGTAGAAGGGAATAAATTCATAGGTCATATGAAAGAGGAGTACTGGGATAAAAAAAGTATAACAATGTTTACTGCCAGACTCCATCACCTTCTTTATCAGCATGATTTAATTCTGACCAAGAAAAAAATGGTAGAACATGTGGCAGAATATTAAAAAATAAGGGAAGTCCTTTATGCAAAACCACTTCCATGAACTAAATGCTCCCACGGTATCTGTCTTCAGGTGAAACTGGGGGGAAAGCCTCAGGATACTGTCACCACTTTCATTTGAGGTTTAAAGCCAGAGGCCACAAAGGACCTTTCAGGTCTCTTTGCAGTTTCCACCTGCATTTTGCTGCATTTTAAGTTACAGAGAGCAAAGCCAGGAAAAGTAGAAAACCTGAAATGATTCAGAGAAAATACAAAGAAAATTGCTAAAGTTTAGTGGATGTATTGGATGTACCTCTCTTTTTTCAGCATCAGGTAATAAAACAGATGAAAAATACCTTCTAGCATCTGGTAAGCATCAGTGTTTTGTAAGAGTTTGGCATTTTAAAAACCCAAAAAAACACTTCTGCAACAGTTGAGAATGGCTAACTGCAAAGCTTTTCTGTCCATCCCTGAATTGTACTGTACTTTGAATAGCCTTGGTTTTTCTATCCAGGAAAGGTTAAGCTGTGTAGTCCTGAGTTTCATACCTGGGATGTTTTGATCTTGGAAGGATTCTTTCCCAGGCAGGCGTTCTTCTGGTAAACAGAAGAACAATGTTTTGTAACTATAAGGATGTTTACATTCTTTCTTATAGGAGGGACCTTCTTCTGTCCCTCTGGGATGACCGATTGATTGAAAATTTTACCTTTGTGTTACCAATCAAATTGGCCTCTGACATTCTGTATAAAGAGGAGCTCATCCCACAATAAAGGGAGAATCCACTGACCACTTTAGAAAGGAGCCTGCGTCTCTTCTGATCGTGTCCGTTGCGACATCGCTGGGCTTGAATCAAAGTTTTCTTATTTGAAGATAAAGGTTAAAACTCAATTTCTTTTCACAGAACAAAAGGTATCATTAAATAAATTTTTAAAAATCTAAAAATCCTAGAGCCAAGACTTTGCACATTGATGAACTGAATTATACAACTACAAGCAGGTAGTTATTTGCAAGTAAAGACTTTGCTTTTAGAAGAAATAAGCATTGTCAAAATAAGCAAGGGAAAAATTACAAGCTCTTCTTTTGCCTTGGACAAAACAAGGTCACATTTGCAATTTGCAGTGCTTGATCTCTCCATTAGCAATCCTGGCAAATGTTTATCAAGTTATTCTGAATAATTTCCTTCAAGTTATGAGTGTGTCACTTGGTCTGTTATGGACCTGTTCCTTCAGTTTACTCTGCTGTTTACCTGTGAATTGTCACACTCGTTCTTGCTGATCAGTGTCAAAAGAAAAAAAAAAAAAAAAAGCGGTGTTTAAAATCAAAGCTTCAGTGTGGAAGGATATAAAGTGTGAAATCCAGACCCATTGCTTTCATTCTGGCTTTAGTGATCACAGAAACCTGCTGTAGGGCAGGACTAATCTGCCAGAAAATTATTATTGAGCCCTGGTAACTCAGATATATGTGCAGACTTGAAAATGCTGTTCTTTGTGCCAACTCCAGGTCCTACAAGAACCTTACACGGTATCCTCCACCTGGCTCAGAAATAGGCTGCGTTCCACTGTAAAAGAGGAGGAAGTTTGCTAATTCCCAAGCAGCTGTGAACAATTTAATCTCTTTCCAAACAGCATCCTATTCCAATTGAGAGTTTCTTGGGGGATGGATAGTTTGAGGAGCTGGTGAGGGACAACAGGGACTTTCTTTCAAGGCCATTCCTATGGATTTGGCCTCGACAGTAGCATCTTGATAACAGGGTTGCCAAATCTCAAAGCCTCACAATACTCAGTTGGAGTTTCCTCCTCCATATGCTGGAACTGAGAGGTTTAAAATTAGTCTTTGGCATACAACTTTGGAACTTTGAATTACTGGTCTGTAAATACTTGGAAATCAGGTGGAGAGCTACAGTTTTGTAATTTTAGAAGAAGAAATCCCTGAAATTTTAAGATATGATTAAGATTTTATTCTGAACGTTGGTGGTTGGAACTCCTGGGATTTCCCAGATAAAATTGCCTCTGAGAACTGAGCTGATAAATTGAACCGGTTTTCTGGACAAGTCTCTAAATTACTGACTTCTTTGCCTCACATAATTTCTTAATCAAAAAATCATCTCCAAATCCCACACAAGCCATTTTTGTGACATCTTTGGCAATACATTTAGAAGAGTCAAAGAATCACAATGAACTGCTTCAAGAAATTCATGCCCACATTTCTCCGAGTTCTCAGAATCAAGAACTTTTTTGTTCTGATTATCAGATGGTCTCTGCACTCAAAATAGTTGTATAGGTATTTAAGCCAGCTGTACTTTTAAACAGGCTTGCACCTGATACAGTTTCCATGGGAGCTGCTTGGTCCTTAGCCATTTGCAAACATGGCTGCTTATGTCGATAATTAAATTAGAGTTAGTGAACACAGTGTTCTTCTGAACAGCTGACCTTTGGTCTTTCTGGCACACTGGTAGTAGAGTGAAGGGAAATGCATTCTTTCTATGGTCTACATTTTCTGTACCACATTTTTCTTTTCCTTAAGGCTAGCTAGACGTGACTTTCTGGATACTTTGCCAAAATCTCCGTCTATTTCATGGTATTTTCAGCAGTTACCCTTGGATTGTTCTGCACAAGTCCAGACAGAGCATTTAATCATCTTAGTTCTTCTATTTTCATTGGAGTTCCCAAATTTTTAAGCTTTTCTTTTGTCTAGCAAGATATATTGGCCTTGGCTTACATGAAAACGCTTCACAATACTCTCTAAGAACTAGTTTTATTCAATCAGAAAGTAGTGGAGTTTAACTTCTTAGGAATGTCCAAAGTGCAGAGGCAGAATTATAGGAGCTTTGTTTGTAAAGCTAAATGGATCAAAGTATCTAGAACAATTTTAACCCTTTTTTGGAGCAGGCACTGTATTTCAAAGTTGTAGATTCATTTTCTAAGCCCATTGCTTCAAATGAGTTTGTCAGATCCCAAATAGGGAGGGACAGGATTTTGGCTAGTGAATTCCAGTTTGGCCACTAATGCCTGGGCTAATTAAGGACGGGTAGAGAGAACCCCATATGCAGCTGAATAAACTAGAAAAATCCTGATGTCCTACTGAGGTCAGCAGTACTAATTAGCATCCACAGACAGGAAATCTGTTTGAATCTGCCTGCTTTGCTTCCTGGCTTTGATTGCATCCAAAACCATACAGAGAAATGATTCTGATGCTGTAACATGCCAGAAGCACATGGTGGGATGCTCATGGGCTAGCCTGTCCACCCAGGGCTTTTATAATCATTCTCACTTACTGGGGTTGCTGAAATTTTGTTGTATGGAGGGTACAAACCCAGATGCCTTTTGGCTGCTCAACAGAATGAGTTTGACCCTTGCAGGGGTGCCTCCCTGCCTGGCTCTTAAGCTCTATGAACTCCAAGAAGCCTGGTACTATTCTAGGAAGTCATATTGACAATTCCAGCTCTCTGCAGGAGTACCAGAAACACACAGAAGCTACAAGCCACCTCACACTGGGGAATTTTGCCAGGCCTTCATTTCTTTATACTTTCTGTCCACAAACTCTGAGCTTTCATGAAGCTTCTCCCTAGTGCCATGGACAAATGCCACTACCTCCCTTCTCTGTGCTGCTCAAAAGCCCACCCGAGGTATAGCTGCTGAATTCTGGTTTTGTTCATGCTCTCTGAAGGATGGCTCCATCTCTTAAGCTTTCTCTAGAGCTGGGTGACTGTTGATAAAACAACAAATCTACATAAGTCCAACACGTTTTCAGTATTTTTGGTAAATTAGTGGAGTAATATCTGAAAGCTTATAGTGTTTTATCTGCTGGTCAATAGAATAATCTTGAAATTAAGAAATAAGAAATGTTTTCATCATTTGAAAGCTTCAGAAAAGTAAAGCAACATTTTCCAGCATAATTGAACATAATTTGAACCAAAGCAAAACCCCTTCAGCTGAAAACTGACTAATGTAAATAAGGAAACAATCAAAAACAGTTAATAAAACTTCTGGTTTTGACGACACAATTATTTTACACAGTGCTAAAAGAGTGTATCTCTCAAGTGTGTGTAGAATGCTGCCAAATCACAGAATAGTATGCAGAAATGGGCAGGGATTTTATTGTATTGGCATAACCTGTTTGAAGACACTTGGCTGGATAATGAAGACCAAACTTTTATCATGTGGAAATTACCTATTACTATAAAGCACCTATTACCTAATCCTGCAAAGTACTTCAAGAAACACTCCAAAAGCAAGGGAAGAGAATCTAAGACCACTGGTTGCACCTGTGGTTGCACCTTTTGCATCCAGCCATGAGGAACATCCTTCTGTTCTGGGCTGACACTGCCTGGGTTGACTCTGTTGAATCTGCCAACAGAATAAGGCTTAGCAAATAGACTGGGGAAAGGAGAATTCAGTCTCAGCTGTTTGCAGTCGCCTGAGAGCTTCTGGTGATCCATGCCACTCTGTTTGTGCTCGCTGCAGAATGCATACACCTTGGGGGAAAACATTAGTAATCTGGGCACAAGAGCTAAAAACTTTCCGGTAGAATAATCTGAATCACATATTTGGCTTAGTTTCCTCATGGAAGAAATAGAAAGTCCCCTTGCTCCATGAAATCAACCATCATTCAACTAACTATTATATTTTTAAAGGACATTCTCAGTCCTTTAAAGGATGCCAAGGATGCTGCTGTGCCCTAATGATATATGTGAGACCTTAATGTTGATACAGAGCTCAGGGTCATGAAGATTTTCTAGGAGAGAGAAGGAACTCTAGAAAATCTACCACCACATTAACAAAATTAGCAATGTTGAGGGGAACTCTTCTTGGACTCATGACAACTAGTCTGACCCATGATAACTCACAAAGTCACAACAGAGAGGAGTAAAATTTCACCATGGACATTCTTCTTAAGACCTCCCCTACCCAACCCTGCCAAAAAATAACCAAAAAAACCAACCAAACCCCACAGAAATCCAGACCAAAAAGATGGCTCTTTCCTTCATTAGCATCCTGTCTTGCTCCTTTTGAACTACTGCCACTGCTGTATCTGAAAAGATTTGATACTGGGATATCAGGGCTGGGCTGGGTTAACTAAGCCACATAAGATGGAACAACAATGAACAACAGGAAAAGGTGGGGGGATGGAGTTGTACTACAAAAGGGTAAGAAATAATTCTGAAATTACTCTCACTCAGGTTGTGCTTTCCTCTAACAATCCCCATGTGCCCTCTAAGTTTGTTGGCAACTAGCCAAACCTTTAGAGCCCTAAAGCCATCCTATTGTCAAGCTGTCTACAGTTCTCCTAAATTTTGCTGAGAAGACCATTTAACAGAGGAAGATCTTGTCTGATTGCCTGCAGTTTTTCCATCAGCAGACACAGTGGATAGAAAGAGTCACTGTAGGAGCATTCCTGTAGCCCTGATCCATTTATGTTCCTTTGGCACACGCAGGCATATTCATGAGCTCTATATCCAAAACAGGTGAATTATTGTCAGCAGCACAGCTAAATTTGAACTCTGTTGTCCTAGTGAAGGGACAGTGGCAGACAGGGTTCAAGGCAAGAGCACATTTGACACAGAAAAGATAGGGGATGGATCTAACAGAGACAAAAAAGGATGCTGTAGAACCAGACATCCTTCATCCCACAGCTGACAAGAGGTGGGATTTGGTCTTTTCCCTCCCAGCAGTGACTCTGCCTTGGTGAAGGCTGCAGCAGCAGCAAGTCTCATTTTCTAGGGCTCTAGCACAGATGATGTAGACTTGTGACCAGAGCTGATTTGTTCTTCAAGGAAGTCTGCTGCCCTCAGCAGCTTCTGTGTTGTTAGAGCCTCAAGTCAGTCTGTTCAAAACCTCCAGCAACCTTCTCTCAAGACAAACTCCTGCAGTCACAGGCAAAGCCTAAGTAAATTTGCTGTGCCTGGAGAGGCAAGAAAGGATTTCTCCTGGGACACCTGGCAAGGACTCCAAACACTGGTGCCAAGCAGCACATATCTTGGAGTTAGCTTCATCAGACAAGACCACTTCACCCCAAAGATGGCTGAAAGTGAACAAAAAGTTGCATTTTAAGGCACACCAAGGGTTCTCTCATTTGCCATTTTCACAACTCTTAAAGGGGTACAAAATATAACTGTTTCTCCTTGTTCACTCCAGTTGAAAGAAACTAGAAATTTAATTTTGTTGCCACTATCAACAGTCTAGTCTTGAGCTGGTAAATCAGGCTGATAATTACCCTTGGCCTGGGACTCTCTTATTCTTCTAAGATAAACTCCTCAGTTTTTCCCCTCTTCCTTGTGCATCACACCCAGGTAAATGAAATACTACACATCAGTCCCAGCTTGGACAATGCTTTCCCTCCTTATTCATCCTCTGCTCTCTCCAAATCATGTCATACTTTCTCATGTTCTCTCCTTCATCACCTGTTCTTCCCTTGGGAACAAGCAGAATTACATACCCTTCTGCCTTAACTGTTTCCTACATTTCTGCAAAGAGAGATTGGGAAGATGAAAGACAGGGAAAAGTGGTACAGAAAATACACTGAACTGATATGTGAAGCTACACAGAACATGCCTTCTACAATCTCCTCCTTCTGCTTTATCTCTTCTCCTTTGCAGTCCCATGGAAACCAGGAGGAAACCAGGAGGAAAAAAACCTAGTGCATGGCTGTCAGCTTCAAGGCAGGAGAAAAGAAAAACCCCTTCCTCTCTGAGCTGTGATTACATCTCACGACAGATGACTTCCCACATTTCTCTGGGAGAATCCCTGGCTGCTCTCTTGTTCCTATGGGGCCACACAAACACCTGAACAAACAGCAGTAATATCCGTGGGAAAGACAGGATGATCCACCCCTCTTTCTCCAAGTTTCTTCATTTTTCTATAACCCTGCCTACCTCCTCAGGAGGTTCCAGCTCCTTACCTTGGCACACGAAGCCCAACAACTGTGATGCTCTACTCAAGGTGGCACCAAGCACTCCAGTCCTGCCAGGACTATTGTCCCTAGCCATGTGTGGGGGAATCTCTGTGCTTTCAGCCATGTGTCCTTGCTGGTGTTTGGGTAAAACAGTGCCCAGCTCTTGATAATCTCTAGTATTCATGACCACATGATGTTCAAAAACAAAGCATGAAGAAAGAGATGAAGCCTGGATTATTTGGATTATTTTTTAAACAGTGTGTTTGGGAGTAGTCACTTAACTTCTGGGTTTGAGTTTTCAGACCACAATAATTTTCAAGTCCTGTTCTACCTTTCCCTTCTCTTGCTGCCTTACCCATTTATCATCCACCCCAAACATAAAGGCTAAGTATCCTCCATCCCAAACATAAAGGATATGAATGATTGTTTTTCCCTTTGAAATCCAGGAATCTCTTTAATCCTGGACATGAGACAATGGGAAACATACTAGGAGGTGAGAGGAGAGGCTTGGCAATGCAAGAGAGAACGCGATAAACCAGTTATTTCTTTTCCAATCATTAAACTCCACACCCTAGAGTTACTGGTCTTTATGGCAGCCTGGTCAAATAGAAAAAGACACAGAAAAGCAGAGGAGAAAGGTCCTATGTTTCCAAACTGATGCATGGACAAGGTGCCAAATGATTGCATTTCATTTATTTGCCACAAACTGGGTTAGCTTTGAGCTTGAAGGAGAGAGAATAGCAGGTTTTTAAGTACTGCTTCTGGGTCTGGCATCAACTTTTCTGTTGCCATAATGAGTCAGACATCAGAGGCAATACACATGAAAGGATGCAGGCCAATGCCTAGGCAAACAAAAGTGAGAAAGCAGAACGGAAAAATAAGTGCACGCGTCAGGGAAGAAGGACTCCATCCTCACAAAACTTCTGAAACGATAACCTCAATTTCCTTTATTTCATCAAATAAATTCACTTCAAAATAAGCCCACTACCACCACCACCAAAACAAAAAACCCTCTAGAATTCTGGGCAAGGTTAATTTGCCAGAGGCAGAGTTTGTTCTGTTAATTGCCATTTGCCATGTACAATGCCACAGTCCCCAAATGCTCTTGCACATTTCCCATCAGGCAAGCACACACATGATTAAGAACGTTTGAGCAGTCATCCTTAGAACTGTGAAAAACATTAATCCTTAAATGAAGGAAAATCAGACTTCTGAGCCTCAGAAACCATGGCCTCAGATGCTCCTTCCCTTTGCCTTTAGCCAGGGCTCCCGAAGGGCTGTTGGATGATCGGGGTAGATAACCGGCTCTGGCAACAGACTATGGGGTGGAAGGGGCATTGCTGGAAAACATTTCAAACTCTGATTTGCACCCTTACTTGGGGGTTTCAATGGGAACTCAGAGCAGTCCAGAGACACATAACTGTCACTTTTCAACTGCCAAGTGACTCCCTCAATTGCTCTCCCATGCCTCACATTTCCATTGTCTTTCTTCCTCCTTTCTTTTTCAGACCACCTATTTTTCTTTGACTCCTCTTTCAACTTGTATCATCATTACCTAGAGAGTTGATGTGCACAGCTTGATGCTCTTCTTTACCATTCCTTTTTCTCTCCAACAATTTATCAAATATAATTGTCACAGAAAAATACTTATTCCAAGAAGTTCCAGTGATCTGCTAATCAACTAGTACAAAATATTCAGCTACAGAACTCTAAAAGATCTCCCATGTCCCTTCCTGCCCCCTGTTACTAGGCTTCCTTTACTCTATCAGAACTTGTCTGTTGACAGTTTTACTAACGTGACGGATTAATGGGGAAGTTTTCATTTTATTTTGACCAACAGTTGTACTGATAGAGTCTCATCACTGTGAGCCCAGTTGCACTGATGTGAAGATACAAGTGGGCACTGCCTCTTTGATCTCGGTTAGATCACAAAATCTGCTTTCCATCTTAGAGCTGGAATCAGAGCTGGAAAATTTTGTCTTGCAAAATTATGTGACATAAAAAACCTCTACTAAAGCACAGAGAATTCAATAACCATGTATATAACCCTCTGGTACCTCCATTGCTACAGTGTTAGATGGTGTTGATATGATACAAGCCAAAATGCTGAGGTCACTGCTTCAATAGGAAAACAGTAATGAGGTCCAATATCCACAAAGAACTTGCAGTCACATGTTATTGTTCTGGAGTCAGTTAATGATGAACATGGATTGTGCCTTATGGACATAATATCAGGGTTTCTCGAAAATGTTGGGATACACAGAGACACCATAGGGATTTTGGAATAGATTCTATTATTTAAGATGACATAGTGTTGGAAAGCAAAGATCTTACACAATATTAAAAACGTGTTGAATACCTGACTCTGCTGCCAAGAATCAGCCGTCATTTTACATGTAGTGCCTTGGTATTTCAGGCCATGTCTGCCTTGTGTGATCCCACCCATGTGCTGAAAATAAAGGGAACGTGATAAGGCAGCAGAAACATGATTCAGCTTTGATCTGAAAAGTGATCCTCTCTTATGCTGCTGAGAGTTTGTGGACACCAAAGAGAATATGGTAAGTTTGCTCAGCAAACTAGAGGTGTGACATTAATACAAGTTACCCAACACTAGAGTCTTCCATACAGCCACAGCTAAAATAAATCTGTTTCCCACTAATTAGCTTAAAGCCAGCATAGCTATGTTGCTTCTCCTACTGCCACATTTTCTTTTGCACTTAATGATCTAATCACATCCTCCTTTTTCTAGAGGGCCTTTGCCTCATTCAGTGCCCAGGATGGATGCGACTCATTGAATAGGCATCTGTAGTCTGACAGTTTGTCTCAGATTTGCCTGGAGCTGAAGATACATCCTTTGATTATATCCCTGGCTCTGCTGCAAAGTTTCTGTGTTAGGGTACTGGCCTAGTCACTTAAACCAAACAAAGTGGGCACAAAAACCCTCTTCTTTTTTTTGCTATGGGTGTCTGACTGTAATGACTTGAGATCTCATTTGTGAAAGTGCTAAGTGCTCATTACATGCAACTGGGGCAGAATGCTGCAAAATGCTAAATACTCTGAAAAAGAGAGACACTCAGAGGTTCAAAATTAAAATTAGTAAGACAGTGTCATCCACGATCTCCCTGGACTCCCTTTCCTGTATGAAAAATATTTCTTCCAGCACAGGGACAGTGTGGGAGTAACAAGTACATATCTGGGAAATGGTAGTTTTGAGGTTTCAAATCCCCATTAGGACAAAAGGAACACCATTCTCAGGTCTGAAGGGTGGACCTCTGTCTGATACAGGTTCCAGGTGTTTAGGCTCTCATATGTAGTTGCTCAAATCAGCAGACTTTTGGTACTTCTAGATGATTTGTCCGTTCAGTTCACCAAGAAGGCTTTGCCCTTCACGACTTAATCAAAACTGAAAAATTCCAGCAAAAAGCTTCAGTTTTGACAGACCTTTCCTTGTCAGACAACTGTTTTGTACATATTACCTGGCTGAACTGCTGAGACTATGGCAGGACTCTGGGATGAACGTGTCAGTCCCACTGTACAAGTTTTTGTTTGCAGGAGTTGTTGCTCTGGGAGAAATCAAACTAGGCTTGCAAAGGCATGTCTGAAGCTCATCTGAACTCTTCTGTATCAACTGCTCCACAGTTCCAGGGGAGCTCTTCTGGCTCAGGTCATCATGCCATGATACAGATACAGAGGGTGACCAATTTCCTTGATAAGCCCAGTAATTCTGGGCCATCCATCCAACCCCAAGGCCCTCAGGTTTGCCCAGAATGCTGCACTACTTCAAGCTTAAAGTAGTCATGGATACAATATTACATAAACCATGTGAATGAAGCTGACACGTATGTAAATGGCAAAGCTTTATACCTTCTTCACATGCATACAACCCTGTCCACACCAAATCTTAATCTCTTCATCTTTAAGGAGAAGACACCTGTCTTTAAGGAGAGATCACCTGTCCTTAAAGGCTGATGTGCAAGGGCAGCAAGGAGCATCCCAAGCAGCCCTACTTACTAGCCACTACAAAAGCAGGTGTAACCAAAGCTGTTCCAAGGAGAGGAGACACCCATCTCATCCGTCTTGGACTCCAGCCAGGTATTTCTATATCCTTTTCCAGCAAACCTTCCCACTTTTAGAAGACAACAAAATTTAGGCAAGACTACTAAAAGAGATGGAAAGATTTCAGGAGGCTGTGGCAGCAACTACAGACTTTGTTGTCTGGGTTCTGTGCACATCACTTCTTACAGGGACCAGTGCAACCCGGCCTTTAAATAATATTACCGTGGGAGCAGTTCTTTTCTGCAGCATGCTACAGGTTCTTGTGCAGTGTCAAATTTGGGATCATTTTGACATCTGGTCTGTGGCAGTCATCCATCAGTTGTAACTGAGTAGGTGTTGGGTGGGGTTGGTAGGAGAGACTTGTTTAAGTGTTTGTTTTCATCCTGTAGAGGAACGGCAGAGCCAGTTCAGTAATTAAATACTCATCTTAAAAAGAAAAAAAAAAAGAAAAAAAATTTAAAAAACTGTGTGTGTAAAAGCGTGTGCTAATATTCTTAAGAAATGGTGAATAAGGCAGCTGGCACTTCTTACTGCCAAAATGTGGGCACATTGTTCCCATTTCTGCTTGGTTCCATTTGTTTTAGGATGCCTTCCTCATTGGGCTAGCACTCTGGTTTCTATTCCTGACTCTGCCAATTGCCTCCTGGCTGAATTTGGATAGGTCACTCCATCTTTTGTGCAGCAGTTTCCCTCTCGGGAAAACGCAGCCGAAGTAAAACGCCTCCCTTTTTATAAACTTTGAAATCTGCTGATAAAAAATGCAACAGGATAGGTGACCAATATCATTACTACCATTATATTAATTTGTGGTTATTCTATTCAAATAATCATCATTTTAAATTAACCTTTGCTGTCATCTGCTTATAGCAAAAGAAAGGATCTGAGCACAGTGAAAACAAATCCACAACTTCTACGGCTAACTCTCTGTGCCTTTTGGGAACTTGTTTCTCTCATTTCACTCAGAACAGAGCACAAAAATACTTCTTGTTTAACTGTCTGCTCATAATCTTCCCACCATTCACAAATGCATGGTGCACCAAGCAACCATATCCTACCCTGTGAGTGATAAGGGAATGTTCCACCTGCTCTGTTTTAACTTCTGGACAGGCCTTGGTATTCATTCCTTTGCCTTGGGACAGTGACTCCTGCTGTTCTGTTAGCCAGGCTACCGGGATGTAGTTGTGCTTTCTGTTTAGCAATCAGTTTTACCCTGCTCTGTGATCAGTTTATGGATTGAGACATTATTGATAACACTTGAAAATGCCTTCAGTACAACATCTATTTGCAAATGAACTAGATAACCACAGAAACAGGGGAACTCCCTATGCATAGCTAAATATAGTCATTTTTGTCCAGTGTGTCTAATCCTGTGAGGTTCTGACCACCTGCACAAAACCCTGGCACAGGCAGGGATGCTCAGAGCAGCTTGCAAATTGCTGTTTTGTGACTGGCAGATATGAATGCCACATTCATTAATACCAGAATATATTTAAAGATGTGCACCGAGCTATAGAGATTACACAGTCTGTGCTTGTGAGCTGAAAACTGTGCGATGCAGCTTTTCACTTGCCTCCTTCTCGTGTACACACAGCAAGAGGTGTTAGCCCAGGAGTCTCTGTAAGAGAGTTTGTGGGAAGGCATTGGATATTGAATGCTTTGTATTTTCTAGTGGCCTCGAAAGCCTGGTATCTCGGCACCTAAGATTATCTGTCCTGTTATAAAAAACAGAAGTCAAATCCTGGGCTTTCAAATGCAGTACCTTCTAAAATACTCTGAGAAGATCAGAAGGATCCACTGAGGACACTGATTAAGAAGAACAAAAGGCAACCTCTTTTGTTTTGTTTTGTTTTGTTTTGTTTTGTTTTGTTTTGTTTTGTTTTGGATAATAGAAAAATTCAGTGTTAGTAATGTCACCCTCAAGGTATCTACCATTTCACCTGTAATCTTACTCTTTGCCGGGAAAGGTGGAGGAATTAAATGGATTTTATTTGTAGATCAGGTTATGCAGAGAAGTTTCATATGATTATTTCTTAGCTTGCAGACTAAAGCATGTACTGTATGTTGGAACTAAATTCATCTTCCGTTTCTCTACTGTGATTTGAGTCATAATAAACTTTAAGTTTCTTCTCTAAATTATTTCCCTCTCTGAAATTTCCTCTGGTGACTCCTGGACCCTGAAGTGCCACTAACTGTAAAATCACAGATAGGAGTATTTTGAACTTCAGTCATTCATAAGAAATTCATAATCCTGACATCCCACAAATACTGGGTGTATTTGGTGTGAGATGAAAGGGATTTATTCACTGCTTTAATCATGTCCTATTCATTTCTATAAACGAGGATTTCCCTTTATTCAAGCATCTCTCCATTTCTTTCTTGCCCACTCCAGGACTGACAAAATTTCAAATAACTCATAACAAAGTGAACACATTTTGCAGCAGATGACTGCAGGAGTAAGGGAAGGAAAATGCACAAGAGCAGTGAAAGGAACCTAGGGATTACAAAATTTAGTAGTTTTCATAGAAAAAAAAAAAAAAAAAAGAAGGCTCCAGTACAGTTCTCCTTAAAACTGGATCACAGCTTTGTTGTAAGGCACCAAGTCCCATTTTTGTACAGTCTTCTCTTCTGTCTCTCTCCCAAGGACCAACCCTAGGTGAACTTCACTGTGCCAGCCCATGCTGAGCTGAATGATACTTGCTATCAGTTACAGAATCTTCAAATCATAGAATAGTTTGGGTTGGAAGGGACCATTAAAGGTCATCTAGTTCATCTGGCACCAGGGAGTTTCCATTTAGTATCAAAAATATAATTCCTCTTATCAGCTTTAGACTTTCTGGCTTTATGTTTCCTTTTGCATTTCTGATCTTTGTGAGATCTTTGCCCTGGCTGGTTCAGTATGCAAAGGCAGGGAAATAAACATGGAAATAGGCAGGAGTGATGCTGCAGCCAGTTCTAGCCAAGAATTTAGAAAAGCTGAGTCTTCCAGGAATAACACTGGTTTCTTTTTTACAAATTAACACTGCCACACACACACAAAAAAGTCCTAATGTTGTGGCAGAGCAAAATGAAAGACTGAATTTATTTTTCCAACTATATTAATTATATAACTTACTTCAATAATATGCTCTGTCTCCTCTCTTAACAAACCAGCCAGTTTTGGTGCATTTGGGGTCTGTTCAGTGTTTAACTCTTGTTCAATGGGTGACCAGAGCAGATCACTCGGGTGAGGAGTCTGGCTGTGTCAGGGGAGCCCCCTCTCACTGCCCTCCCGGTTCTGGTGCTGCCTGGAGCCTCTCCAGCTTTGCCTTCAGGCAACCCACCACCACTGCTGCCCCTTCCACTGCTGCTCTGCTCTTACATGACAAAGAAAATAAGAGGGTTTAAGAGGTTTTTCACAACCTGAGAGTGTTTTCAGGGAACACAAAATATTTCTTCTCGTATTTGGCAATTTCTGTGTTTGCAAAGCAATAAAATTAATGTCACCTTCCTCTTCATCTCAGTTTCTTTGGGTCCCCAAGTTTTTCAGAGTAATCTTGCCCTGGGTAACCAAGGGGCCAGATAATTTTCCCAATGTTGTTATGTTTATATATCCCATCTTACTGTTCTGATAATTCATCAAAGGATTCTACTGCCTTCCTTGCCAACCTTTCATTCTTCATTCCTGCAACACTTCATTTGTTTTGTAAAACAGATCTAAGGCAGAATTTCTCATCTCACTTCATGATTACTAGATTTTCTTAACAACATCTTCTGAGATAAATTATCAAAGACTTTCTGAAATTTCCTTAAAAAATTATATTAAATGGTTCTTCCAAACCACTGAGTTCTTCAAGATTTTTTTTGGAAGTTATAAAGGGTATGATTCACTGTCACTGGATCAGCCATGCTTAGCATTAAGCAGATTTTTTAGTTTGCTAACTTATATTTCAACCTTTCTTTTTCATTTGGTTGAGATGATCTTGATCTTAAAATACGTGCAATGTTCCATTACTTTGGTATAGCAGAATAGCCTATTTTTAAGGATAACTGGCATGATTTTGTTAACAGCTATCAGTCTTGATTGATGCCATCTGCTCTGGGAGGTTTGTTACTTTAGCATGTCAATCCTGCAGTTTCTCTTCTGATACCTCAGTGTTTGACAGGCACCCATCTACAGTAATTAAATAGAATATCTAGAGACTGACTGTATTTTCAATTGGTAAAGACTGATGGGAGGATGTGATCTAGTCTCTGTAATTGTATCTTGTCATTTTTAACTGCCCCTTTGATCCAGCAAATTCACTAATTCTCTTTTAGATATTTAAATTTCTCGTTTGTTTGTAGAAATGTGTCTTTTTGCATTTGAAATATCCCCGCAATCCTCCTGTTTCCCTTCTTTCATTTTTCCCTTGCCAGTTTACTATTCCTGTCTTTTGGGTTAGCCAGGGCTAGATTTCCTTTTCCTGAAGGTTACCTGTTTGGTTCATCATGCTGTGTTTGTTTTTTCTAGCCTTCCTGCTTCCTTTTTGGTTTCGGGGTATGCATACCTTCTGTGATGCAATTATGGTATGCTTAAGTAGTTCCATGTTGAGGGTAAAGATTGTAATGCCTTCACTTCTGACTTGTTCTCTGCACTTCTTTCCAACCCCCTCCTCCCTCCAAATGCAAGAAATTTAAAGGATTATATTTTAATTGCAATGCTGTGTAAGTATTATACTGTTATTAGGCTTCTATCTGCACCCCAGGAGGTTTTATATGATGTTATGCATTTCTCATGTTTCACCAGTGTGAGGGGGTAATTGTGTATTAGCTTCTTTATTTAGGACTGGCCCAGACCCAAGTCTCTACACTTCTAGAAACTGCATGAAGTACAGTTGTGACACAAACAAGCAACAAATAAAATTTCAAATATAGGTCCTGCCAAGGCGCTTTGAAGGAAAATGATAAATTCAGATTGGTCAGACCATTTGATGCTGGAGCAGGCTTCAGTGAGTTCAAGGGCTCTAGCAGGGTTTTGGCAAAAAGCTGGGTCTGTTATCAGGCTGGTGCTCTCTAGAAAGGTAAGAGTTGCTTTGTTTTTTATACACCACGATCCTGTTTAACCATGTTTGCTAAAGAAGAAACAGGGGAAAAAGAGTAAGAAAAATCCTGGTTTAAGACCAAGAGACACACATGCTTTGTTTTAGCATCTCTGCCATGGTAGGACAAACTGCTTTAATCAGTTTGAAAAACCATGCACAGCTCTGGAACCCAGAGGAAAAATAGAGGCATTTAAAGGAAAATGTCCAGAGCACTGAGAATGGGAGGAAAGAGGATCAGGGAGGAAAGAAGGGACATCTTGCCTTCTGCTCACACACTGACAGGAGGAATATGATCTGTACAGGAAGTAAAAATTAGGGAAGGGTCAGGCAAAGCTCTGAATATGAACAAATGGTTTCCATGTAGAGCTTGGCTATGAATGACACCAGATCACTGGACTGCAAAGATGCAACCAAATCCACACAGGTCCAGCTTAGACTGGAGGACCTGGGAGTGCTCCAAGCCGGGATGACTGATCCAGTTCCCTTCCCTGTGAGTGAGCATGCCAGCCAGGTGGGAGCAGTGCACCCTTCAAGCCACATTGCCAGTTTGGGTGTCTCAGGAGCACAGCAGGGCATAAATGCCACTGCAGGCAGTGGAGGCCACTTCAGAGACAGTGTCACCAGACTTCAGCATGGTGGGGTAGGGCTGATTTGGCAATGGCTCACTGAAGTCAATGGAAAAGTCTCCTTCCTGATGTAAGCGCAGGACTGACACATTTACAGAGAAGAAGCAGCAATTTCCAGCTTTATATTAAGTTCTCTGTGGCCACAGCAGTAAGACAACATTACATTCACTGGAATTCAGCTTTGAAAGGAGTTGCATAAAAGAAAATAATAGCACCACCGTATTTTTTAGGAGAAAATGAAAGAAGAATTTATTTTTTTTTAAACTGACCCTTGGCAGCCTGTTTAAAAGAGCTTGAAACTATCTGAACTACACAAGAAAAAAAAAAAGAAAAAAAAAAAAAAAAGAAAAACATGCCCACAAGGGCTGAAAAATCACTTCAGTAATAGATGGCTTTTAACTTTACATCAGAAAATGTTTGGCAGGCATAATTTTAAAGTGTTAGGAAAATGTGTGTGATGACTGCTTGGGTGAAAGAGCAAATGTAGTCCACAGTGAGATTTATCAAATGTTCACATAAGCAATCAGAATCTGGCAGAGTCAGCCGCCCGTGGAGAGGGGCAAAGAGGATCACAGCTCTAAACTTTGAAAATTTAATGAAGCCCACTGACTTCTCACAGGATTTTTTTTAGCATGTTCATGTGTCATGGGAATGCTAGTGAGCAGAAGGCTATGAAAAAATGCCAGCTATAAGGCATAAGGGAAACAAAGCACTCCAAACCCCACCAAAATCCAAACCTTTTTCTTTTTTACATTCTTGATGTCTCAATGCCCCTGAGCATCCTTATGTGTTATCCTTAATCACACAAACAAGCCTATTGACCTGAATGGGGTTATCAGGAGTCTTCCAGGACTGGCCTCTTTTCACAGAGACCAGAAGAGCACCAAATTTCCTAGGGCTTGCACAGGAATATGTACAGAGGCTTGAGCTCCAGTGGAAGGAGCAGACAGTGCTGTCTGGGGGATTCATGAAAGCAGGAGCTGACTATCTGTTTACAAAGGGAAAGAGGAACATCAAGGCAAAAAACAAAAGGAGCTATGGGGCTAGGGGGAAAATGCAGTTTAAAGAACAATGTCGTTTTCCTTTGTTTTATGCTACAAATATCTAAGCAGCATGCTTTTGTCATAACGCTGGAATAGCATCCTATCAAAGTGTACCTTTCCAGCATCTTTTGTGGTGCAAAAAGATTTTAAAAGAAAGGTTTTATAGTTCAGACACCTCATGGATCCCTCCTCTCACTGCTTGACACATGACCTTTGCAGCAGCAAGCGATGACACTTGCGAAGGTGCGTGCTTGGGAGATTCCTTGGAGTGTGGGGCTGTGACAGCAATGTACACCCATCCCGAGTGCTCCTGGCTCCCGTGTGCCAGAAGAGAGGCATCAAATGACACACCCAGGCAGTAAGGTGCCCCAGACCTGATATGGGCTTTTGGAGAGTGATAGAGGTGCTAGAAATATGTAACAGCCAGGTCTTGCTGAAAACGTCACAGGAGGGAACCAGATGGGTGAGTCTTATGCTACTTGTAAGAGCCTTGACAGGTTGTGGATAATTAGTTTGTGGAGACTGGAGGCAAGCCAGCAATACCTTGGTCTAGATCCCACATGTGAGAAGTATGAATGGGAGTCAGGGGTACCTGGTGTCTCCCAGGAACAGGCTGTCGCCCTGGGTTTCAGCCTTCTAGTTTGGAGTCAGGATTTTCTCACACATTCTCATGTAAACAAAGCAATGTTTTTTCATAAACATCTACCTTGTTTACATTCTTTTCTGTAGGAGGGACAATTGATGGACACTTTCTAAGACCAGTGGAATTGAAGAGGTTGAACCTCAGTCTTCCAATGTGGTCTCTTTTCTAGAAATCTATATAAGATGGAAGAAAAAAATTAAACTTTCTCTTTTCCCGCTCTAACTCCGCTGTGGTCACTGCGTTTCCCTCGTGATGGTATTGCGTCAACAGGCTGTGTCCTACATGTAAAAAAAGTCAGAATTTGATCCTGCTTTTTCACTTTCATCAGGACTGTGCTAACTTTCCAAGTCCCCAAGGATACATGAAAGTCATATGTATATGTCTGTTTGGCCCAAATTGTTAGCAAGTCATACTTTCCATAAAAAGCTCACCATAAAATAACAAAAAGAAATTACTTAATTGAATATGTTTGGAACCTAATATCAGAGAAGTGTAACAAATAGGAAACAGTCAAGCACCATACAATCAAAGAGAAGTTACAAATTTCAACACACATGCGGCTGGCTTGTGGAAAAACAACCAAAAGCACTACATTTAATACGGCTATGCATCTAGAATAATTTCCATCTAGACATGGAGAAACATTTAACAATTCTTGCTTGAGATTTCCCTGTTACATTTTCTGGAACTAATAGGGAAACTGTGAAACTGCAGCCAAGTAATTAGTCTAAGGTCATAGGACAGGAGATATGGAAGAAGAATTTTGGAGTCTCAGTAATACACTTTAACCACAAGACCATCCTTCAGTCTCTTTCATGCTGACGACTTTGAAACTAGCTTTAAAAATCCAGTGAGAAGCAAGATGGGAGTGATAGCTACACAAGATAGCCAAAGGCAACAAAAAAGATTAGAGACATGTGGGGGTATTTCTAAACAAAAAGATTAAAACCAGAACTATTTCATTTAGAAAGGAAAACAGTAAAAGATGATGGAATTGAGGTATGTAAAATAATGAATGGTGTGAAGGAGAAATCAGATGCCCTTCATAAAACAAGAGGGCACCTAATGGAATTAAAAAAGGCATTAGCTTATAAATGAATAAGGTTATCACTTTACAGCTTATCTCCCAGCAACCTGTGGAACTCTCAGTTGCAGGACATTAAATACAAATACTTGAGAAAGACCAAGGAAAAAAGGAAAGACTGTACGCAGCCAGTAGTAAAGACAGATTTTTGAGTTAAAGAAAATGCTTCTTCAAAGCCACAGTTTTCCCTGAAAGAACCACCTCTCTTCCTGAGAAAGAGCTAACTGTTTTATTCCTGACCAGAGTTCTTTCCAAACAGGAATGCTCCTGCCTACTGGTCTCTCAGGAAGCCTCTTCCTTGAAACAGTATTACCAGCCTTAGAAATTCAGTTTTCTGCTAATAGCAAAAATCATGTCCTTATTTTGCCTCCAGGAATCCCAAGCTATTTTTGTACCACAGAGGCCACTGTAAGGAAAAGCTGGAGGATATGGAAGGTTGCACTTATTTTGTCTCTCAGCTCACATCTGCAGCCATCTTGAACTCCACTGCTTCTTTCCTCCTTCTGCAGAGTCAAGCTACAGATCCATGTAAGATTCCACCTGGATCTCCTCAGCGACCATCTCCGGAATGCCTACAATAAACCCATTGGCCTTTTGTTTGCCCTACCTGCCCCAGCTCTCCCTTTTGACTCTGAATTCCTCCGCTGGACTTTCACCAGTCTCCAAGGCTCTCCCTAACTTCCTTGCATCTGTGAGCCCCCTCTGATAACCAGGGTGTCAATTGTCCTCTGCCGATTTAGTCAGCCCTTTTCTCATTTTCTCCTGAGATGGTCTTCATGCCTTCACCTACAGCCACCAGCTGGGACAGCTGCCCCTGACATCACTACAGGCTCTCTCCCATACAGATGTTAAGCCTGCCAAACCCTTTCCTGCCATCCCACTTAGAGCGGAACAGGCTGCTGTGTGAACATGGAGTCAAACCTGCCGGTTACCGGCAAGCCGGGAATGTCTGTTTACCTTGTGTGAGTGGTCCTTAGCGCCTGGATTATCTCTCCGTAGTGTTTAGAAAAGATTTGGTGTAATGGGTACATAATAGGCTACATAAATGATAACGATCTGTGAATTATTCAGCACTGGTCCCCTGCGCTGAACGGATGGCACATCAACCTCTTTAGGGCAATTTAACTAAATCTCTAGGTGAGTCTTGCCTTGTTTAGAGAGCAGTACATCTTGGGGAGAGCCGCATCCGTATTTTAGCTAGAGACCCCCATTTCATTCCGTTCCATTCCCTAGATCCTGGCGAACCGGGCGCTCCTCCCTCCTTCCCCTGACACAGCTCTGTCATCATGCTGATGGACCTGAACTCCCTCTGTAAGCCGTGCTACAGCATCTCTTCCACCTAATGCCGCCGCCAGCTTCAGTTCACTGCGGGAAACAAAGCCGGTTTAAGGCAAAGTGCTCTTAGGAAGCAAACTCTGAGCTACTTCGGCAGTCCCTGGATTCTTTGGTTTCCAACAAGTATTCGGAGTTATACTCAACGCCAGCCTCTCCTCTCCCCTCCCCTCCCCTCCCCTCCCCTCTCCTCTCCTCTCCTCTCCTCTCCTCTCCTCTCCTCTCCTCTCCTCTCCTCTCCTCTCCTCTCCTCTCCT
>VZUI01053746.1:0-27690 GCA_013401135.1 Cettia cetti
GGGTCACCTGGGGAGCCCACAGCAGCTCCCAGGGTCACCTGGAGTGTCCACAGCAGCACAGAGGGTCACCTGGAGTGTCCACAGCAGCTCCCAGGGTCACCTGGGGAGCCCACAGCAGCTCCC
This sequence comes from Cettia cetti, assembly GCA_013401135.1. NCBI lineage: Eukaryota > Metazoa > Chordata > Aves > Passeriformes > Sylviidae > Cettia > Cettia cetti. The sequence continues at coordinate 124 of VZUI01053746.1, forward strand.
AGGGTCACCTGGAGTGTCCACAGCAGCACAGAGGGTCACCTGGAGTGTCCACAGCAGCTCCCAGGGTCACCTGGGGAGCCCACAGCAGCTCCCAGGGTCACCTGGAGTGTCCACAGCAGCACAGAGGGTCACCTGGAGTGCCCACAGCAGCTCCCAGGGTCACCCGGAGAGCCCACAGGTACGCAGAGGATCACCTGGAGGGTCCACAGCAGCATGGGCACAGGCCATCCCACACACCATCCCAGCCATCCCACATCCCATCCCAAACGCCATCCCACACATCTGACCCAGGAGCCGGGCTGGCCTGGTGGCCTCAGCTCCTGCCTGTCCTCCTGGGGTGCAGTGGTGCTCCTCTGCTGGCTGGCCTCCTCCCTGAGGAGCTGCAGCTGTTTAGTGCAGCTTTAGGTCTCTTTAGGAAAGAGAAAGCTAAGGGGGATCCCAGCAGTACATGTAAATATGGCCAAGGGGACAGGGCCAGAATGCGGTGGTGCCCAGAGACAGGATGAGGAGGGGGGCACAAGCTAAAACTAAAACACAAGGAGTTCCACCTCAGCATGTGGAAGAACTTTACACTGACAATGGCAGGGTGCTGGAACAGCTGGCCATGGAGCCTCTCTGGGGACACAACCCTAGTGTGGATATATACACACACAAATATATATATATATGCACAAATATAAATATACACACAAATATATATATATATATTTAACTTGTACATGTGACAAGCAGCTGAAACCTAAACAAGCATACTATAATATGCATATGTTACATGTTATACAATCAGTGAGCAACAGATGGACAAGACCAAGGCATCAGTTGCCACGTTTCCCTGTCAGACACACATACTTATCATTAATCTATTGGTACCAACAGCTTACAGCAAATACATGAGCTTTATGAGGCGTGCAGATAAGCTCAGTACATACTTACATAGAAGAAATTTGCTTAACTCTCCTGCCTGAGCCCCCTTCAAGAGCAAATTATTTTTACTTCATCCCCTGAGACTGATGAAGCCATTCTGGAGGCAGTCCCCCCTTCCCTGTACTGGAGCAGTAGGGTGTTATATTTATTTCTAGAGAACAGAATGCCCTGGAAGGACCAAGGTGGTGATAGTGGATGCTGGCTTAATGGTTTGCAATATTTCTGCCACAACATTTTCAAAAGGAGAGTAGCTGGACAGAGGGGATGAGTGAGGTCTGCCCTTGTGTTTTCTTCCCTTCTCCTCGCTCCAGGCCAGATGGAGCCCGTGGCACAGAGTGAGCAGTAGCATCTGTTCCAAGAGCACGGGGCAAGCCTAGGTAAGAGACTCCCACCTCTTAAAGTGAGGATAGGAGAGAACTGAGAGACAGCAAGCTGGGAATTCAGAGAATTAAATGTTGGGACAGTGTGTCTCTTGAGTGGAGTTAGGAGTGGCCATGTTGTCAGAAAGGACAGAAAGAAAGTCTGATTTTTGGGACTGAGACTCTGCAGGTTTTATTGTATCCCAGAAGGCCACCAAAAATTGCATCACTAAGAATATGGAGCTACAGCTTATTCTGGGAGCATCTATTAGGAGATGAAACATCTGAACACATTCTGGTTGTAGTCTGTCTCACTCTCACTTCCTCCTTGTCTAAAGCCACCTTGTTTCATTTGGGGCTGTGATGAAATACAGCTTCAGAGTTTAGAATTCTTTAAGTGGTTTTTTTAATGATAGGAAAATGGCTCTAAGCAGTTCCACTGCAAAACTCTGTCTGACCTACAGGTCCTGGAACAGAAAGGAAGATATGTGGCCTCATGGTGGACAAGGAAAACTGCTGTCCTTGGTCCGGACATGACCTGAGTAGAAAGGCAAAAAGAAGGAAAAAAAAAAAAAAAAGGAAAAAATATTAAGTAGGAAAGAAAAGTCAGCTGATGCTTGGTTAACAGATGCACATTAGTTTCTTTTTGTTGATTAAATAGTTCTCAATTCACTATTTCCAGGCTCCCTTAAGCACATTCCTCCTCATGTAATGGGGCTCCTTTTTACCATCATCTTCAATTCTTTGGCAATTCTCCTGCTTACACAACGTCCAATTTGTCACCAAGGCTTAGAAATGTGAAACTCTTGGGAGTCCCACTCCTTGACTTTTCCTTTACATATGCTTTTCCTGCCTCCACCAATAATGCTTAAAAAAAGGTGCCTTTTCTTTTTCCCCTTCCAATCCCTTGAAGCAGACCTGTCAGATATTTTGGCTGTGTGTTTCTGTTTGTGTCTGTTTTTTAGCACCTCCCTCCCCCTTCCCTGTGCCCCTTTCTCACACAGCTGGACAGACAGTTCCCTAACACTGTGTTTTGAGCCAGCAAACCTGTCAAGCTTCTGATCAGACCTTTTTATATTTTCTGTAACACTCTGAGGTACCTTCAGTGGGTTCCAGCTGTTTTCCTGCATAAGTGGAATTGCTCCTTCCATTTAGCCTGAAGTAAATATACTTAATAAAGCCATTAGTTCTGCCCTGCTTTATGGGATCACTTGATAGCAGACTAAAAATTTTCCAATGAAACAAGATACTGTTAAGAAGAGAAACCCTCTGAATTCTTACTGCATCTAAAAACTTAAGGGTGTTTTTGCAAAAATGTCACAGCTTACAAACATTGATTCTTTAAACTATGGTTCTTTTTCTTACAGTCAGTAACCCAGTAGTTCATGATAACTGTAAAATTGAGTCTGAATGATTTTGCTGTAATTCTGTTTATGAAACAAAGTAATTTTCTGGCTTTCAAAATGTCATAATTTCATGAAGTATATAATTAGAGTGTCACTTTTTTGTCTTCTACCTACCAGGATGCTGTTTTGTTAAAAGAACCCAAACGGCATCTTGCTTTTGATGTGGCGTGAAAAGGATTTTGTGCAGGTAATATCCAGGCCAATTGAAGGCAACACCCATGCAGCATGACATTTTGAAGGGCTCCTTTAATAACAAATGTGGAGATGGTTAGGCCAAACCTTTTCACGGGGGTTGTTCAAGCAGTTATTAAACTCCACATTCAAGAATCTGTGACACTGTTAAAGATTCGGGCGTGCTTCCTGCAGCAGGTTATTGGCACTGTGGTTTTCTGTGGATTTGTCTGGGGGCAGTGCTGAGCATGTGCAAGCCCTGCCCCAGGTGCCAGTGCTGCCCTGCTGGCACCTTGGCTCTGGCCTGGCACAGGTGTGTGCGTGGCCTCAGTGTGAACCAGGCAGATGGGGGAAGTGAGCTGTGTGAGAAACAAGTGCTCAGAGCCCTGCTGAGCTCCCAGCCTCCCCTGCCTGCCTGCCCACACTCCTCCGCACTCTGAGCTGCACCTTCTTCTGATAAACAGCAGAAATGGCTTGAGCAATGTAGTGCTGAGCACCTCCTGCCCCTCACTTCCCCTCCTCCAGCCCCTCTGGAGCTGCTACTGCATGGTAGTTGCCTTTTCCTTTCTATTCCTTCCCAAAGGCTGCCACAATTTCCTTCTCACTCTGGCTGGTGGCACCACTGCTGCCCCTGCTGAGACAGCACTCCTGAGCTCCTCTTACTCATCCAGTGTGGGAATTCCAGGCACAGAAAATTCCCAGAACCTCGTGCATGCTGGCCCAAATACAGCAGAGAATACAGGGTTCCACCTGAGACCTTGGAAAAGGCTTCCAAATTTAGAGACCATAAGAATGAAAACGAATCAAAATTAAAATTAATCAAATTTAGAGATCAGTAAGAATGTGAGTTTGTAGTTTAAGCAGAGACATATTGAGCTAGGTAGTGGAAAGTGTTAGAGTTTAAAGTTTAAGATATTGAAGTAGTTATAAAGGTATTAAGAAGCTTTAAGGTGTAGCACTGTAAGTTTGTGTGTCATTAGATGATTGGTCAAGAGAGTCTGCACTGCGGCAGAGACAAATAAAACAAATTAATTAGGGATTGGTGTGACAGTAAAAACATTCTTTGTGGCAGTAGTTTATTGGCTAATTAACCTTTAAAAGACCCTGTAACCTGTGATCTTGGACCACTGACCAGGGACTCCCAGCACATGCAGTGAAGATATTCTCACCCTTCATAAGACTGTAGAAGAAGAACAATAAATCGAGTTTTAAGACATCTCACCATGGTCCCATCTCTCTTAGTATCCCAAAAATTCAGGGCCACTTAAATGCATTTGTGTGATGCATGCTGCTTTCCTGGGAGCAGCAGGTTGCTCTGGTGGAGCCAGAATGATCCAGCAAGGCTTGATTACCCATGCTCCACATATTCCTGGGCATGTGCCTGCAGTGCTGCAGCGTGGGAGCTCTCCCTCTTTGGGCACCAGAGCCCTGTGCTGTGTGCTGGAGCCTGGCTGCATCCCTTCCCTGGCACAAATAATTTGAATTATGTGGTCTTTTCAGCCCACGTTTATTAAGGCTCTCAGTAGCTTTTCACTGGAATACTTTCCTCATGCTTGAAAGTTGAAATTCTCAGCTGTGCTCTGAGACCACTTCTTAACTTCAGCCCTAATGGTTAAAACAATTTTAGTCTTTTTGGTAGGAATTTATTACTTGCTGAAGGTTCCTTCATGAGCATAGGGTCAGACTCTTACAGTTTCATCTGTTGCTGTTATTAAAATACTCTCTCTCTGCACTAAAACTGAACCTGGCTGCTTTCATTCCAATTCTCAGCAGCTCCCCCCTTGTCCAGGTGAAGCCCAGCACATTAAGCTCTGAGCAGGCACATGTTTGTCTGCAGTGGGGCTCCCTGGTGGAGCGTATGAGACTGTTGGGAGGTTTTCTGCAGGGTTAGTCCACACAGGAGTGGGATAGTGTTCTTTGGCATTGTTGGGTTTGGAATTCTGATACGACATGTACTGTTTACAAAATAATTAACTATAATTTACTATGATTTTCAGTTGAGGGTTGCATTTTTCCTGCATGTAAGAGCCTGGGATTTTACCAAGGGACTTTTTTTTTTTTCCTTTGACTGACTTACTATCATAATCACTTAGCAAAATGGAACTCTTTACTTCTTCTTTTGCTATGCATTTATTTGCAAGATACTGAGCTTTACCTTTTTATAGGCCCAGTTTCTGCCAGTGGCTTAGCTTGAGGAGAGCCAGAGGAAAGTTACCCACTAAAAATGTAGAGCTACGTTTTTTTTTTCCTTTCTAACTTCCTATGTACATATTATAATTGTGAAGAATTCTTTTTGATTTACCTTCAGTCACTTTTCAGAGGGCAGAATCTGAGCTGCAAAACCAGATTTAATACCAGGAAAGACTTATTTCAGGGGGAGGAAGGGCGAGTCTATACCAATATAATTGCATTGAATTCTAATGCTATTCAGGAAAAGAAAAAAATCTTCCTGTGTACATTCAATCAGTAAAAAAACCCAAAAAATTATTGGTGTTAGATTTTCAATGTTTTAAGTGACTATATGATTCCACTGTCTTGTCCTTTGATAAGCAGAAATGAGGGTATGATAAACCTAAAGAAGATGTGTGGAATATTTTGTGTATGGAATATTTTTCCTGGTTGTGTTGCCTTTATCCCCAAAATTTCCCTGACTTCTATAGCTGTACATTTGTGAGTATGATTCTGTCAGATCTCTTAACAAAATTCTAGATTTCATCCTCCAGTCTCTCTCTAATGCTGATAATATTCCAAACATGTATTGTTGATTTCCCTGCTATAGCAAAGAAAAAATACTGTCAAAACCTACAGAAGGCTTTTTCCTCCCTCTTTATTTATTTAATGTAGCAGAATTCACTAACTGCAGTAACATTTCTCATCAGGTTTAACTTTGCAAACTCTTTTACTTCCACCCCCATGCTACTTTAATTACAGTTAAAATTTAACACTAGATTTTATCCTGAGAAGGCAGCCATTTGGAGCCAGGATGTGATTTTCTTTCTGTGATTTTGTTACCACAACTGCCTGTGCTAAAGTTCAATAAAATATTATCGACAGCAGTTACCTTAGTGCTGTCCTGATAAACTGGCAGAAACTGTTTTGAGCCATCAGTTTCATTCCTTGCTCGGCTGATTGGCTAGACAAGCCACCAAAATATTGCAGAGGATCAGGCAGTCCTGCTATTTCCCATAGGTTAATAAGGTACAGGAGCAATTATATCTTCCTTTTCCAACCACATCTCTCTGGTAATCACCATTTAATTTGGCAGAAACGAGCACCTGTTGCTCTATTGAGGTATTTTCCAACCAGTTACGGAGAAGATGCCCCTATTTAATTAATTCCTAGTATGGAAAGTTTCATTAGATAATTCCATTAAGTCAGGACCTTATTTTTACGCCTCACCTGGCAGAGCAGCTCCTGCCCTGTGAGGGGAATGGAGTCATCACAGGCCACTGCTGCTGCTGCAGGGAAATCCACAGTGCTGGGGAGCTGTGCCGCTGGTGCCAAAATATTTTTTATGAGTTCTGAACATTCCCGTCAGCTTTTGCTTGAGCTCATTAGGGAAGCAGAAAGAAAAAGTCTGAATAACTTTATACTTTTAGCTGCTAGGGTGTTACTTTATTAAGAGAATTTGCATTATTTCCTTCTCAACTGGCAGAACTATCCTCTTGGGCTTTGTGGTGTTTGTTTTTTAAATGAAGAATGGTGGTGTTTTTTAAAGACTGATACAGCATTTCATAGCTTTAGATGTAAGTGGATGAAGAGTGTTGCAACAATACTGAATTTCAGAGAGCAGATAAATATCAGGAAGGATCCTTAAAGTTAAAGAAAGCAAGCAAATAAAGCGACATTTCTGTCTTAAATATTCCCCCAATGCTTTTGTATTTTTGAGAGCTGCCCATGGATGTTGCTGTGGGGAAATTCTTGTGCTGCTGATGGCTATTTCAGCTCTGCTCCTCCTGGTGGGCACAGCTGCTGGAGGCTCTCACAAATATACCTTCTTTAGTTAGCCTTAAAAGCTATTTTAAGTGTCTTTTAAGGTAAGATCACCTTGCAATAGCGTGATTTTGGCACAGCACCTTAGGTGATCATTTTTATTTGCTTTTATTTATCTGGCTAGAAAATATGAAGAAAAGATTTGTTTTAAAGTAAGCTTTCTTTCAAACTGAAAATTGACTTTTTTCCCTTTTTGTTATGAAGCATGTTGCAATAAGGATCCACAATTACCTTTATGTTTTAAATGCAATTACTTGCAGCTTCCTGAAGAGTAAAAATATCTAATGTTTATTTCAAACCTACATTTTGGTCATTATTTATATTGCTTTAGGGTTTGTGGGTATGAGAAGAAAGGCCAGGGTAGAAAAAGGAGTTCAGATTTGTGTAACTGAACCAGAAAACAAAACTTGGTAACATTTGAAGTGTTGCCCTTGGAAACAATAAATGCAGTCTATCCCTGGTTTGTAGAAGGGTTGGATTTAGGCAAAGGCACCTTCCATCAGGCAGCCAATGCAAGATTTAAGCACTTTTGAATGAGATTTTGAAGTGGAAACTAAAGGTATTAGCACCACAAACCTCCAGTGAGTGGCTGAGTCTGGGTTTATTACAGCTATGTGAATTTGTTTCCCTTGGTGGATTCTGAGAGCTGCGAAGGCATTTGGCTGTCCCTCTCTTACAATCTGATTTTGTCATTTTCTGGTGATGCTGTGCTGCTTCTTCTGTCAGATTAAATTTACAGGCATATTACCTTGCCTGACAGAAACATGAACTGCATGGATTTTTCAAAGGAAAGCTTCCATAAGGAGTTACAGAGCAGGGTTCCTTCTCCTCCTTCTTCTTTTTTTCCCCTCTTATTTTTCATGCTGTTTTGTCCAAATCTGTTAATTTTATTATCATCCTAAATTAATCTTATAATACTGAACTGAGCTTGCTTTCTTATCTACGATGAAATTGCTGTGTCATCGAAGCCCTAGTAAACCTACCAAGTTTAAAACCAAATCGGGTTCAGGACATTTTTGTTGGGGGTTTTTGTTATTTACTTTTGACTTGCTGCTCAGCTTTAAGGAAAGGCCCTTCTGCAGCTGTTTTGAATGGCTTCTGAGGGAGTTGTGTGGTTACAAGCTAATGCAGCATTTCGGGGTGCTCTCAGAACTGCAGGATTTGGGTTGGAAGGGGCATCTGGGGGTGTTGTGGAACATGATCATAAAGGGGAGGTGAGGATTGCAGGAAAACTCCTGGGAGTGTTGTGTCACTGTTGGTGCAGTACAGAAACCTCCAGCCTGGGCAGGTGGGATGCACCAAGCACAGCTGGTGGCACCAGGGGATGGGAGGGCCAGGAAGCTTAGGATGGGCTGCAGGAGGCAGGGCTGAGGTGGAACAAGGCATGCAGGCAGAGCTGAAGGAGCTTTGCCCCCAGAATGGGACACCTGCTAGGAACAAAATGAAATGGGGAGGGACAGAGCTGTGTGGTCTGGAGGCAGGAAAACTCAGGTAGATTTTTGGGCATCTGGAAATAGAGAAAGAGGAGTGTTTTGATGGAAGGAGATGCTGAGCACAAGGATGGGTAAACAGTGTGCTGTCATTACCAAGAATTGTCCTGCCAGGACCATTTCTGAGGTGACTTTAATTGCTGGTTGTGACATGACCCAGCTGGAGGGGGCTGCTGCTCCAGAGCAGAACGTGTGGAGAGCCTCCCCTCCTGCAGCACTGAGCAACTGCAAAGCAGATACAGCAGCACAGAGATTTGCTGTCTCTTTGTCTCTGAGGGGTTTCTGGGGCATACAGACCAACAGACACTTTCTCCTGAGCAAGAAAGAGATGTAGGCTTAACAATTGTAGGAGAAGTTGATTGACCATCAAGAAAAATGTTGCAATGATTGAGGAAGCATTTATGAAATGATAAAGCCTGCTAGAAAGCATCTCTGTTTTCCTACTACTTGGCAACAGTTGCCACAAGAAGCAGAAGCCCTCTGTGCAGTTCCAAGAGAGATGATGCGGTCTAACATTTTCAAATGTCTAAGTATCATTAACTCCAGCTGACAAATAGCAGTTCCATTTTATCCTAAAAGTCGTACTTATCCTAAAAGTATGTCAATAGAGACTGTGGTTTGAAGTGTGGTTTAGGATATAGAGGGAGGAAAAGGCGTGGGGGGCTATTTTTAACATTCTATCTTCGATATTGCTGTTTGCAAAAATGATATCAACCGAGCTGTTTTGTCTGAGCTTTAGGTAGTACATGGATGTGTGATTGCATGCAAAAACCCCACAGGCCCAAAAGGAGAGACAGGCTCATTTTACTGATCACTAAACATTTCAAGCAATGAAATGATGTAAAGCTTCTCTGAAGTTTGATTTCCTCTTGTCTGCATTAACTCCATCAGTGATGACTCCATATTCATTCAGTGAAAGTGAATAAGACTGCCTCACTTATGGGTTTTTCCTTTCACGTGGCAAATCCATCTTGCTCTACTAGGGGAGAATGATAAGCACATTAGTTTTGTAGTTGCATTGGTTCTGAGCTATCCTGTGGCACTGAGGAATATCATCTTTGTTCTGTGAATGAGAATTCTGTACTTCAACTGCTATAGTAACAAGAAAAAGATCCTGAATTTGCCTTTTCTGTGTGTTTCTGAACAGATCTTTGACTTACACTAAAGCAGTAGCAACAGGAATGGAGATTCCACAGCATTTCTGGGCAACCTCTTCCAGCGTCTTATTACCCTCAGGATAAAAAAAAATAAAATTCTTTGTGTCTAATTGGATTTATCCTCCTTTATGACTTGTCTGCTGCCTCTTATCCCTTTGCTCCATCTCTCTGATAAGAGGCAGGCACCAAACTGCTCTATGCCCTCCTCTGGAACACCTGAAGACAGCAGAAAAGCCATCATGGTCATCCCTTCCTCAAGCTTGGCAAGCCCAATTCTCTCAGCCTGTGCTCCTTCAGCGTGTGCCTCAGCCCCCTCACTCCCTTAGAGGCTCTGGACCTCCACAGTGCCAACCCCTCATCCTTTCTTTATGAATACCAGCCTAGTGCCTCTCCTACTCTTCTTCTTGATCAGCCACATCAAGAAATTGTCATCAACATATTAACATGATTATTCGTGGGGAAGAATTGATTTCATGAAGTGTCTAGTTCCAAATTACAGACTAAGGAAGTTTGAATAAGTTTCCCAAACTACTGGGTAATTATCCAAACAGAACCATTTAAAGCTCTTGCACTCCTTGTATTAATAGGAGCCGCAATATTCCCATGCTGACTATGAGAGGAAAAATCAATATCAGCAAACGTACATTCATATTGATTTATCTTCCCTTTTGGTTTTCTAATTTAGTAAAGGCTACTAATGCAACATTACATAAAGATTCTCAGGAGAGTAAAAAGGCTAATAGGAGCAGGTATTGCTGTTTGTTCTGGGGAAGTGAACTGACTGTGCTGCTCAGAGTCAGTTGCTGCCCAGTCTCTGATACATGGACTTTTGAGCCATGTATCAGAGAGCATTATTCCAGGGAAAGGGACTGGAAGGAGGCATCAGGATGACTTTTTGGAATTCAGGCCCAGAACACTGTTAGGATTTATGAATATCCTCATATACATGTACAGAGTAGTTGGTAACCTTTGTTAAATTAGGTTAGAAAAGGGTTTCCAGATCATATCCAATTCTTATGCATGTATTTGATTTTTAATGCATTATTTCATGTCTTGTATGAGGAAAAATGAGTTCCTTATGAAAAGAATCATTTTGTTTCAGTTCATCATTCTAAACAAAGCAAAGGGAAGCAAATGAGGGGAGGAAATGTTTTGTATTATTTGAAAACTGAAGTTTATGACTGTCCAGGGCATCAGAAAGTTGTCATATGGGAAAATGAGTCAGCTAGACACCTGTATGTTCCATCCTCAGAGATTTAAAAGGCATGTGATATAGTACAAGCTATTGCATGTTTCTACTGGTATAAAGCTTCAGAAAAAAACCCTTTTAATTAAAAAAAAATACTCCTGATAGTGTTGCAAACATGGAAGTGCAACAGGTTATAAAATGGGAAGGACATTCTGGGTGCTCTTACTGAGCACCGTCAGATTCATGAGTGGAGGTTTTCCACGTGGCTGGGGATTCTTTTTTTCCCCTCCCCTTTTTGAGGATAGGGCACTCATGAGGACACTGTCAAAAAGTAGGACATTTCCTTATCCTGCCAAAGGACAAGGAAAACAACAGATTACTGAAAAATAAGACAGAATAATTAGGTCATTGAAGGTCTGGGCTCATAGAGGTATTTAGTGTCCCAGAAGAATGGCTGATAATCTGCAGCTGAAAAATCACATTTTGAGGATGATTGTAAAAGTTGAGTTCTGTCTTCCAAGGCCCAAATTCCCAACTTTTTTTTCAACTTTTACTGAATTTGGCCATCAAGACATTCTGCTAGAGAAGTAAATGCAAGAACAGCCTTTGTCCCACCTTAATTGATGGCAAAATTTTCCTTAGGTCACCTTCATTGAACTGTCCACGAGTTCTTGCCTATGAGGGAGGATTCCAGGAGTACCAAAGGAAGGGTGGCTGTCTCCAAATGGCCATGGCATCACAGTCTGGAAAACTGTGTTCAGCCTGCTCTTTCCTACTGTCCCTCAGCAAAGACTGTGGCCCCTGCTGGGAGTTGCAGTGGCACCAGAGTGGTTCACTGTAGAGATCTGCCTTTTTTCCAGGGGAAGGGGTTTCACTCTAAACCCACCCTCTTTACCCAGCCTTTTCTTTTCAAAGGTGGAGAAGATAAATCAATATCACAGAAGTAAGGTATCCCAGGGGTTCTGTCAGGAAGTAGTACTTGAACATAATGTAAATATTTTAATGCCATGGAAACAGAGTGATGGTGTTACTCACAGAGGCTTAATTCTTGTGTCATTCACACAGAATTTTGGATATCACTTCCTTGCTATGCACCTCCTGAAACACATGCTTTCACCCACCCCCAAATCTGAATACACACAGTGGTTTTACTGCACAGTTCATTAAAACAGCTGAAACATTGCAATCCATAGCCCCATTTTTTTTTTTTTTTTTTACTGTTTGGAAAACAGGAGTGGCTGATAACAAGTGTGGGTGATCACTTATGTCAGCCCTGAGGAGAAAACAGGGGCTAAACCTGCTGGAGAGTGTAGAGATGCAGGGATGAAGTTCCAGTCAGTTTTTAAGTTCAGTGCCTCTCGTGCTCTGGGATGTTTCTGGCCCTATAGCTTGTTCTTTTTCCATACTGAGCATATGGAAGTCACAATTCTTTTATGGAACTTTAACTCGACAAGATTCAAGTCATGTACGTGACAGAAGGCCCTGAAATCTGGGCAATGTTGCTTGTCAGCTTGCAAGTCCTGGCTCTGAAGCATTTATTACCCATTTTCATTGGGAATTTCTAGTGTGTGAATTTCTGAATATTGTAGGATGAAAACTTCTTTTGAAAATGACTGATTTTTTTTTTCTCCTTGCAGAAACTTGCAGAATAAATTCAACCTCCACCCTGAGAAATTTCAATCCAAACAGTTACAACTTTGCTATCAGAAACTGAAAAGAATGTCTTGTAGTAGTGCTGCCTTGTACTTATGTTGTGTTAAAGAGGGGTTATTTTTAAATGAAAATCAAATGACAGGGTACCATTTAGTAACACTGTAGTTCGTGTAGATTTTCAGTTCTTTCGTTACAAGGTCTCAAACAACTTCACAAATACCTCAGTGAGATGCAGAAATACCATATCCATCTGATTTTTAAATAAAAGTAGGATGGGGAAGGCTGCATTTGGTCAGTGTGAGTGAAGAAGCAACACATGTTTGAGGTTAGAGATGAAATAATTTACCAAGTCCTTCCTGTTAATCTCTGAAAGTGCAGATTTAGGGAACACTTTGTCGTTCCATTTTTGTTTAGGGTGCCTGAGGTCAGCATGGCCCTGTGACTTCAGTAACTTTTAGGTCCCTTATTGTTTGCACAGTCACAAAAAACTTGTTTAGTGGTAAGAATTTATGTATTTGTTACCCTCCATAGTCCCAGGTAATGCCTGGGCATGTCCTGCCTGGGTGTCTGGTGAGTGAATAAAGTTTTTTAGATATTCTTTTCCATCCTTTTGGTCTGGCTAGGGCTAAACCACCATCCTCTATGACATCTGGTCTACAGGAACTCTTCTCAAGGCAAAGGTTAACTTGGAAATAATTATGGATAGTTTCTCACAGAGGACTCTCTTAGGGCCCTTTCTTTAGAGTGACTCTATTGACTGTAAGTTAAATGGACATTCTTAAGAAAAAACTTCCAAGAGGAAATTTTTAATTTGTTTGAGCTGTAGGCCTGTAGCTTTTAGGACTATTTTTAAAAAATCCCTACTGATACTGTTTGTTTATGTTTTGCTTTGGATTCTTATCACAATGACCAGTGCAATTCTGCATTTACAACCATTTTTACCTTCTACTGCTACTGCACTGGCCAGCAGTCTATCTTCTGTAGCTTGGTGAGGTTATTACCCTCTTTACACTCACAGATTTGCCCATATCAATGAAGCACCTCTGAAGATACCTGATAAATCATGTATGGACAATTTTATGCTGGTGAAAAAATAATGAGAATTATTTCTTTCAGAAATATTTCCAGTATTTAGCAAGCTTGCCAGTCGAAATATTGACAGTGCTGTATGTAATTTAGCAGGGACATGTCAAGTGTGTGTTCCTTTTTCTGTGAGCTTCAATAATAAATTACTCTGCACTTACAAAGCTACTTTTTCCTGCCTTAACTGGGAGCACAGCAGCTTGCACAGTGCCAGAGGAAGGAGAAGATGGGCAGGTGTCAGTACAAACACCCTTGCTCCCTGTAGTGGCTGGGGAGTGAAGGCTGGAGGACACAACAGTTTGGCTAATGCAAGATATGTCTTGAAACCAAAGAAACTGAAGAAATTGTCTTTCTCTCTTTCTGGTGCTTTAAATCTGGTCTGAACCCAGAAAGCCAAGCAGGGATAAGAATGAAAACCCACAAGGAAAGTATGCAGAAAATGCAATGGATTGATACCTTAAACAGTGTCATGTATGGAAGAAACAAAAGCAAAATATGTTGTATGTTTTTTCCATTTTTTTTTTTTTTTGGGGTCTTTTTTTGGGGGTGGTAGAGAAGTTGGGACAGCTGCTAAATCTCTTATTTACATATAGTGCATTTTAAGGTGTACTCTGGCTTATCCTTTGGAACCCAGTGACAGCCAGTGTCTAATAGCAAAGGTTTTGAGTATTTCAGAAGGCATTAATCTTGCCCTGAGGATTCAGTAGTCATTGTCCCTCAGGTATTGAGGATCACACCACTCCTTTCCTGGATATTTTGTTATTATCAGAGCAAATTATTCAGGAGCACCCTCTTTATTTATTATTTGCAGTAACTTGCACGTGGTGGCTCTCACAGGCTGAGTTCATGGCTGCCACGTGGAATATAGCACATATAGATAGATAAATAGAAAATATAGAATACAGAAAACACAGAGTATTTTCCCTGCACTTTTTGGGGACATGGCTCAGGTCCTTGGTGAGTGCATTCCCTGCTCAGAGTTGAAGGGAGGTGATGTGGAGAGGGCAGTGCAATGTGCTCTTTGCTTCCTTGGCTATTCCGTGGTACCCACAGCTGCAGGAGGTGCCACCTTGATCCCTGCTGGAATCACTTTTTACATTCAGAAGAAATGAGGTGGTGGAAAGCAGCTTCATTCCCACCCTGCTGCATGTGTGTTTTCTGGTGGGAGAGGACAATTCAGCTGGTGATGCCTTCATGATGTTCACTGTAGTTTTTTTCTTTTGGGTCCAGCTCTGCCAAATGTGTAGATGGTAGCAGGCCAAATGCAGCCTTTTACTTTTGTCTACAAAGAGCTTAATTTGGTTCTGGCATTGGTTCTGATTGCTTAAAGCCACAAAGCAACTTTTTTTTCCTTTCTTTTAACCCTACACAAAGGAGACTGCTGCTAGTGTTGCAAAATAATTGAGCCAGAGCCTCTTGCAATCAAAAGATGATTAGCTTCTTGTGTTTGTGTGTGTTCTGATGTGAACCAATCTATTATGTCTGTTTTGTGTTCCTAGGGATGCACTATTTTTATGTGGAACTTGCAAAAGCAGCCACAGTTCACTGATGTTTATTGGTGACCTTGTCTTGTCCCCTGAATTATGGACAGCCTGCTTTGAACATGGGGAAATGCTGCTGGCAGTCTTTAAGTGGATGTTGGGGTTTTTGTAGTTGTTTAACCTCTCCAAGGCCCTGCTGCAATTCTAGATGAAAAAAAAAAAAAAAAAAAAAGAAACTGAATGATGGGTGTTTAAAGCTGAAATATTTATAGAAGCAGTTTTTTATTTAAAAATAGCATTTGTGCCTGAGAAGATCAGATGTACCACTTCAGTATGAAAAGCCAAACCAGATTTTCGTTCATATTGTTAATAGAAATTGCATGAAATTTGATAATGTAATTTAGCTGAAAATATTTTCTTCCAGTCCAGGTTTTGGAGTGACTTTTGTGCTACTAAAATTATAAACAAAGCTACTTTTAAAAAATTCTGTGGTTTTTTTTATAGTTATAGAATGCAAAGACCAGTAGTTGAATGTTTATTAAAGAAGAAAATCAAGAAGAGAATCAAGAGAACACAAGCCATAGAGATGAGATCTCTCAAATTAAAACAAAGGCAAATGATATTAGAAAAATCATTTTGCTTACTAAGGGAAGATAGATGGGGATTCCATCACCAACAAAGTACAATATATTAAACTGAAAGTGTGTTCCAGAAGTAGATTACAATTAAAAACTGGATTATTTAGGATCTAAAGTTACCTTGACTGCCTGTGAGGGAAACTTATGTGGACTTGAAAATCCATCCTTATTAAAAATGAAAAGCAACAGTATGTGAAATCACAAAGTTCTTTTTGATCTGAAGCCACTATTTAGGTTGATTAACATTTAGGTTGATTAACATTAATTCGAGTCCTGCAGGATGTGGCCCAAGTGTTTTGAAGGTGTTGGGCAGTTGTTAATTCTCCAGTGTCAAAACTCTATCCAAATTTGGGTTCTTTGGAAATGCTTCCTTATTTGAGAAATCCTACACCAATGGGATTGAAAGAGTAAAGAAATATCCTGAATTTCTCTTCTGAAGCTCAGGGGGAGGGTGTAACATACTGTGGTGTTTTTTCAGCTCAATGAAAGGAGCCCTTGCACATTCCTTGTGAGGTGCTGAATGGTGGCAGGGAGTAAAAGCAATGAGTTACTGCTTTGACTTTTCAAATATTATCTTAGAGCACAATTTGGGGGGAAGAGAAGTGCCCACAATGATCCTCAACTCCAAATAAAAAAATGTAAATTTGAATGCATTTTGAGGACCGGTATTCCCAATACTGTGACAACTCTCTTAAATGAAAATTTGAAGATAAAAAGTCTGCCTAAAACTTTGGCTGCTGACTGTAGAAACCAAATCCTGTCTGAAGAAGGAGAAATTCCTGCTTCATGTCTCCCCAGAATGACAGATCTCCTTGGCGTTGCAGCCTTCCTCCCCTGAGCAGCGTGAAGCAGAACCCCAGATTCTCTTCTCAGGAGAAGGCAGCATGCAAACATTAATATTAACTCCATCACATCACACCATCTGGCTCCACCAGCTTGGAGAGGATGGCCTCAGCCGTGTGGCCTCCCTTGCTCAGGGCTGACAGGAGACAGCAAATTAATTGGGAGCCCAATTGTGATTTACCTTTCACCCCTCACTCGTGGCCCCCATGGTCTGCCATTCCTTTTGTCTTTCTAAGGCCTAACACTTCTAAGTGTCTTGTTTGATGTGTTAAGAGGAGAATATTTGTTGCATGCTGGAGCACTGAATATATAAAGACAGACAAAAAGTAGGGGGAAGCTGGCATGGAGCTTAAGTTTTCTTTTAAAAAACCACAAAACTCTTTTTTAGGCTCCAGGGTTGAAGAAATATTCTTTTCTGTGAGGGTCCATTAAACATTTGTTCTCAGAGGTATTTATGGACAGAGAGGGGAATGTAAAATCCAGGAGTACTTCAAGGCAGCCACCTGCTCACCTTTTAATTTCCTAGCTGGGGATTGACCTGACATCCTGCTTTATTGGAAAACACATTGCATCTTGCCCCACAAGTATCATTTAGCTACAAAGTTTCCAAGATTCCTGTGATTTACTCTGGAGGAATCCAAGCATAAAAACAAGATCTTCTTTTCTGTCTTCATGGATACTCTAAGAGTTAATTAGTCAATGTTCTGCAATGCTTTAAAGAGTTAAAGTTCTATGTAAACATGGCAATTTGGTTTTTTACTCCAGTGTAGCCCAGCTTTTAGTTGTCCTACTTGCCATAGTAGCAGCAATTGAGCTCTTGCAAGATAGTTACTAATGCGATGGGACTTCAAAAGGAACTTGGGGTGGCAGCAGCTGCAGTGAAGGAGGTCAGCAGATGCCATTCTTCTCCTGGAAGAAGGCCTGAGCTAACAGAATGATGGTTGGGGTTTCACTGTGCTGCCTGCTGTGCAGCCTCTCTGCAATTGCCACACGCCACTGGGAGCTCAGCAATCTGTGGTCGTTCCCCATCTCACTGAACATGTTCACATTCATATTCTGACCAAGTCCTTACAATAGGAAATCATTTCCCATGGCATTTTTCATTTCCAATTTCAAAGTACGGTGCGGTGCCAATTCAAAATGAAGCTTTAACTCAAATGTCAATTGTGACTAGTAAAATTATTTTTAAACACTTTTTGTGTGCTCTGAAGTTTTGGGGTTTTTTTTTGGATGCGAGGCACTCTGAATATCATCAGTGACTGTATTTTATGCTGCTGCAAACTCTGGGAGATTCATCTCAAGGGCTGAGGAGCTTAGAACACGGGGAGTCACGAGTGTGTTCTTGACTGGTGCCAGAACATCAGCTCAAGCTGATTGCTCCTTTGTGTCACTCTTAGGGCAAGAGTGTGATTCATCACTTCCATTCTGCTGAATGCTCAAGTGCAGGTGCATCTTTATGGGTTGGATTTTGCTTCCATTGACGACTCAATGGCATCGTGATCTCCCTTGTAATAATGTAAGTTGGGAGTAACCTGGTAAAAGCAATTGACCTACATCGGTGTAATCCTTGTGCAAGATCTTGTCAGATTCAACAGCTTCTCCAGAAACAGTTTGGGTCTTAGCAAATCCGTATGTTTAGTTCCCCAGGAAGGCTATGTGGATTCCCCCTGCACTGGGGAGCATCTGTGGGTTCTGCTTGTTATTCGTCAGTAGAGTATTTTAAAAATGAATTGAGACATTTAAACCTTGTGTTCTTCATGTGTGAAAGTTCAGGCATGATGTCGTTTTCGATGAATTATTAGACTTGACCACCAGCTCACTTCCATTTTGACAATAATACCATCTGCCATTCTTTCATGGTGTGCTTGTTCCTCTATCTTTGTAACTCTCTTGATGACTACATTGTTTTGATATGCTAGGCCAGTTGAGCTACAAAAATCTAGTTTAAAAATAGCTGTATGATTTTAAAATGATTTTTAAATACTGGAGGAGCACAGAAGAAAAAGTTGTTTATATATGGTTATAGATCTATTTTTGTAGTTCTATTTCTGGTAAACTGAAGCTGATACAGCAGCACAAAAAGGAAGATTTATGTAAGTATAGATATGGAGTCATTTCAGGCTGTGGTCGGGATCATCTTACTGGCATGTCTTTGGGTCACTGGGCCAAGCAGGGTTTGTTCAGGTTTTGTTGAGCTTTTTTTTTCCTTTTTTTTTTTTTTTTTTCTTTTTTCCCCCTCTCCGTAGCATTCTTCTTCTGCCAACCTGTTTTATTTCAAGAGCAGAATTTCCTCCCTGGTTTCTTCCTTCTTCAGCTAATTGATGTCTTTTGCTTCTAGACATCCTCTGGGCTGCAAACCCAGCCGTACAGTTAGCGTGGAGCTAAATACAGATATTCAGAGCGTCTGAAATCTGCCAGTGCATCCCCTGGGCACTGTCAGTGCCTGTTGATGTTAGTTAGAACAACACCACAAGCCTGATGAGAGCAGGTGCTCCTTGTGCAGCCCTGTACCGTGTGTTCCCCCAGCCCTGCAGCTCTGCCCTTGTGCCCCTGCTGATCAGAGTTCCTTCCCTGGGCTTTGTGCGGGGCAGCAGTCCCACAAACACCACGGATTTGGGAAATGGAACCAGAGGGATGCAAAGGGCCCACACACAATTGTTTTCTGCGTTCTCAGGGTCTACCAGTCTGGAACTGTCAGGCTGTGCTTTTCCTTAGGGACTGACAGGCAGCAGTGACCAGTGGAAAGCTTGGGATGTGGATATCTCCATTGCTCTGCGTTTCCCCAAACCTCAGGCTCTGCTTCTTCAGGAGATGGCAGCAGCTGATACAATAATTGTAAAATCCAAGCTCTCCTGTGGGGCTGAAGAGGAAAGATGTCCAACAGTTGCCCAGTTAAGTAACAAAATGATGAAGCCTTTTGCATTGCAATGATACAGAGGGAACTGAGTAAGATTTTGAGCCTTTTGAGTTCCTTTGATGTAAGAGAAGAACCCTTCAGACTAAAGAAAGATGGTCCAGTGCCTGAGAGCTCACAGTGTGAGAAAGAGTTTTTATGTCAAGTTGCATCATGCTGTGTTTTGTTTTATGAGCACTGTCACTCGTGTCTGTTTGTAAAGGGCATGGCTTTGTTTTGCTCTGGAAATCTAGGGAAAAGAAACTAAGGAACTGGATAGGGACTTCCTGAGGGATTTAGTTGTTAAAGGAGCCAGGTCTGGAATCTTCTTCTTGCTTTCACTCACTCAAACTTCTTCTGAGGTCACAAGACTCACCCTGGCTTATGGAAACACAGGTAAATGAGACACAGAGAACATCTGAAAAGGGGAACCAAGAGGGAAGTGGGGCTTCTTCTGTCCTCTACAGTTTGGTTCTTGTGCAACACTGAGTCAGGCATTTATTCAGTTTTTACCAATTTGGAAGATTACCTATGAAAAGTATCATGATGCTTTATCAGGATCAAGACCTCAGCTCTTCACAACTCCTGGTTCTTTTCTAATTTAAGAAAACAGCACAAAAATCTGAGGAGAAGGGGACAGGAAAGAAGGATAATGTCAGAGAATGAAGGGATGCAATTACATGAGCTTGCTCTATGTGTAACTGGCATGAGCTTTCCATTCTCTTTGTATTTGTTTGTTTTTGTTTATTCTTATTAAAAATTATTGGTTTCTCTTCCCATAGTGAAAAATATCAAATAAAGACTTAAAAGGTCCATTGTGCTTTAAAAAAGGGTGAGTTATGAATAACAGTTGAAGCAGTCTTAGCCAGTGATGTAACCTGTCCTGTTCTCCTCTCATGTAAAACTGTTGCTATTTGAAGTTCAAGCAGAAGGTGATCCTTCTCTATTTCTCTCTTACTCTCCCCTAAATCAAAGAGGATATTAAATATGGTCTGGAAAACTTATTTTTTTGTGACACATCTCTTTCAGATAAAACTGATTCTTCTTTCTCTTCTTTCTCACTTTCTTTCCTGTTTTCCTTCCTTCTCCTCCTCTTGTTTGTGTTGGAAACTTAGCTTGGTCATTTGTGGTTTCCTGGAGTTCTGGAGATGCAGCTCCCATAAACCAGTGTACACATTGATGGCATTATAAAACACCTGAACTCTTAACCATTTCTGTGTAGGAAATATGAATAATTCCTTCAGAACATGTGGAACCAGTGAGGAAAGATTTAAAAGTTGTTTATTGTTTTATTTTGCTTGTCTGCATTGTTTAGGCAAAGATGGGAGAATTAAAAGTGGAGACATAAACTGTTCTGAATGCATGTTGGAGGGGTGGTTTAGATAACAGTGTAACATTTTTCCTCAGCTTCTAAAGCTTCAGATTTTTTTGAGAAACTGCAAACACAATGAACATTTCTTATACTATGTCAATTCAAACCCTACTACCTGACTGTATTGTCCTCCAAATCAAATAATGCTCTCACCTTTGCTGCCTGTCACCTCACCAAGGCTCCCCTGCAGCTGAGGAAGCTGTGCAGAGCACACTTTCAGGCAGCCACCCATTACATATTGCTACAAGTATTTGGAATTATTTTCAGCAGTCTTGGAGTTCACAGTGACAGCCACACAACCATTTCTAAATGAAAGCTATTTAAATAACTGTTATGTGCAAGCTCAGATCTGTGCAGTGGAAGCAGATTTAATTTGTACAGTTTACAGGAACCTTTTCAGGATGCCTTTAATATCACTCCAGCAAAAAGCACCTCCAAACACTTTGTTTCACACTTCCAGAACTTCTGTAACATTAAAGTCCCACTAAATGAGTTTTTGGATGTCCTAGCAGAGGGATTAGTCAAGATGGCACCTTAATGAAATATACATTTTAAACGCTGATTATGTAACCAATACAATTAGGGTTTGTGTAGCTTTGCTTTTGGTGTTTCCACAATTATTTTTTTGGAAATTTCACAATTTTTTTTTTGGAAACTCTGAGCAGTCTAGTGGAACAAATTTTGTTTTAAAGGGCAGTTTGCAAAAAATCAAACAATGTTTAGGTGATGCTGAGATAACTCTGGTTTATCTGTAACCATACAGTTCTGGGAAATGGGGTTGAAATCAAGCATTGCTACATGTGGAAGTTGTTTCTAACTTAGTGCCCTTTTTGAATTGACCACAAAATCACTATTCAACTAAACACAATTACCAGTCATCTGAACAGGAGGCAATAGGAGAGCTGCAAGCTGTGGGACAGATTTTAAAATCACACTAAACAAAGTTGCTGCAGTTGAAACAGAGGCTGATTGCTAGGTGAGTTATGGGTTTTTTTTCATTTTAGAGAGAAATATTTGGGGGGAAGAAAAGCCAGAGGAACACCACAAAGATTGCATTATAACCATACAACACTTACTAAGCCCTTCAGTATAGAAAGAGTCATTGTGGAAGATGAAATGTTGACATTGTATATCAGGCCAACATCACAATAACTGCCTATTCTAACTAATTAATCTAATCATCTTCCTTGCAGCTGATACCTAAGGTGATGTATTTTTAGACCATTTTATCTCATTAGTGATTATTGCAAATCCTCCAAAATCTGTCAGAACTCCAAATTGCTGGCTTCCTTGAGTTTGTCAATAATTTTCTGTGTTGACAAAGCATATTTAAAAGTTTTGAATCTTTAAGTTCCAAAAGACAAGGAAGGAACTTGGTCTTACAGCCCACCCCAACATTAATTTGCTTCTCTTTTTTGAACTCAGTTTATGAATTTTATACTTGGTTGTTCTAGCTAAATATGTTTTTCTGCATTGCCTTCTTATTTTCACTTTGTGTAGTTTTCATTGTTTGCTAATTAGGTCCACAGAGGTTTCCAAATGTCAGCATCATGTAATTCCTCTAGTCACTGCCAGGTCTTCTGCAGCAACTTGCAAACGTTTATTCTTTGAGGAATCCCTCCCTTCTAAAATAGTCTCTTTGTGCTTGCCCTTAATCCAAAATTCTGTGTGGTTCTTAGCTAAGAACAAGCTACAAACTCCATATTCTTGAGTATTTTCTAGAACTGGAATGGAAGATTGGAAAGGTAGCAAGCTCAGTTTTTGTTGTGTAGTCTGTGGCAAGTATCTGAGACACACTCAAGAGTTTGTATCATTATTTTCACCAATGGAGGCTGATTGGATTAAAATTTCATTTTTCCTTGTACATCTCCTTGTAGATATTATAGTCTTTTGTTTAACTGATGATTTTAAACTAGTATTAACAGCAACAAATTTGCTTTTCTCTCTTTTTTTTTTTAATTGGCAGAAGCTAATGAAGCAGTGCTGAGTGTAAATCCCTTTGTATCAGTACATAACCAATCTAGATAGACTCAATTATTTCTTATTTAAAATAGAAACAGTGCAAGGCTTTCTGTTCACTTTGGGTCTTTCCCTTAAACTTTTATGGCAGAGCCACCAAATTTTTCCAGACAACACCTTTGTATTTAAATTCTGCAAAGGTGCTAAACCCTCCTCCCTGGCCAGGTACCTATGATGATGATGGCATCATGAAAACTGCCAACAGTTCTTTTTAAGTCTGATAAGCATAGCTGTGTTTATATTTTAACTTGGGACAAATGCCTGCTTTGTTTCTTAGCGTGTCCAAGCAGTTGTTTGCATGAACACTCTAAAATCCAAGATAGT
Organism: Cettia cetti; assembly: GCA_013401135.1. Taxonomy (NCBI): domain Eukaryota; kingdom Metazoa; phylum Chordata; class Aves; order Passeriformes; family Sylviidae; genus Cettia; species Cettia cetti. The sequence goes on from VZUI01053746.1 coordinate 23,119, forward strand.
GCATGGATTCATGCAATGCTGCAGAGCAGTGGGACATCAGTCACCTTTTTCCAGGGATCAGTGGTGATTTCTTCCATTTCCACAGCTGGAATTGGGAAAAGCACTTCTGCCACCAGCCACGGGGTCCCAGATCCCAGCTGGCAGCCAGGACAGCCAGGGAGATTGGAATAAAGTCACACTTTCAGGGATCAGGTTACTCTCCAGAGGCTTCTGCACTCTAGAAAACCAGAACTTACTTGGAGGCCATCAATTCCAGCTGCTTCCTTCTCTCCTGTGTCTAATGACCATCTATTCTCCTTACTAGCTGCTTCCCTACTCAGCTGTCAATTATTTCATTCTTTCATCTAATGTTTTCTGTCATTTATCAATACAAGGTCTTAATATGCTTTAGAGGGCCACACATTAACCTTGAGAATCATATACTCTCCCTTCTAACTGTTTGTAGTTGCTTGACAACATTTAAATGTAAATATAGAAACTAACGACTGAAATTTCAAGGCCAAGCAACCACTTCTTTTCATTTCAATGTGAAAGATACAGCTAAGTTTCCCAGCTGGACTTTGAAAATCAATGTTTTTCACTGTATAAAATTTCAAAAGCTCCTGTGTGTATGTAACTATTCCAGATTTTAAGAAATGAAGTCACCTAGAAATCCTGATCATCAGTCTCCTGCTTCCCATCCATCCCAGATTTTTTTATCTTGAGAAAGTCTCATGTGTTCTAGCTAGCTGATAATGTTGAAATGTCTGCAGTTTCCTGACCACACTTTGAATAGATTTAGATAGGATCATCAGTTGCTTTAATTTCAATTCAAATTAAGCAATCAAGAAAAGTCAAATAAAGAACATTTTATAAATGTGTATTCATAGGTCCATACAGGTATTTTTTTCATTAACAAATTAAAAGGGTAGAGGCTGGTCTGGTTTTAGATGATACATGGTTCAAGAATCAAAACTTGGAGAACCTTTACCACACCATCCTGAAATATGAGGAAAAAAATTGTTATAATCAGTATTTCATTAAAAAATGGCACTGTAGTCATGCAATACCAGCAAAGAGGCAATAGTGGTATTTACTGTGTGTGCACCACAGTGCAGTGTTGCCAGGAATGCAGGAGCTGTCAGGAGCATCGTGCTGTTCATGCACAGTTGATTCTTTGGTGTGCCCAGGGCTGCTCAGGCTGCTGCTTTGGGCTGGAATGGTCATTTCTTTAAATCAGTGAAAAAAACCCCATAACTTCCCATAGCCTTCAGTGCAAGGAAGTGCAGATTCTCATGAGAAACCTTCTCTGGTTTTTGGTGGAGGTGCAAACCCTAAAATCTGCAGGGAAAAAATACCTTGCAGCAAAGAAATACAGAGTGGCACTGTATCTCTGAGCTGGCCCTGGAAGGAATTGCCTTTGTATTGTGAACATTAGCACCATTTCTGGGAGAAAATACATTTCTTTCCCACTTTTGAATAATTTACCCTTTTCTTTTAGAGAAGAAGGCCAAAATAGTGTGAGCACCATCCAGTGCAATTAGCCTGTGCAGTAGGCCAAATGGAAACCCTGCATCATTTTAGAAGCACTGAGACTGCTTAAAAGAGCCTTAAAAATAATGTTATAAGTTATAAAAATAGTTCAGTGCAGAGTTTTTGCACACTCTGCTCTGCTTTCATCCCATTGCTTTCTAGCCCCATCTTTGCAGACAGCATGAGAGTAACTCCTCCTTTTGGAAGCAGGGAGATGTTCTCCTGTTCAGGTGAGCTCTGTTCTGGAGAGGGATGCAGGTCCTGTGCTGGATTTTGAGGAAGATGTTGTGCCCAGAATGCTCTTTCTAAGGCTGGGTAAAAGGGAAGGGCTGCTGTGTTGTACAGAGAACAAAACATTCCTGACATGCAGAATGGACTTGCATGTTCACAGTGGGAACCCTACAAGTCATTTTTTTGACACTTTATAACTTTAAATAGCAGTTTTTTCAGGAATCTCTGACTTGGTGCTTTATATGGCCCTCATCACAGTTGTTCTCAGAGCAACAGGAGAACAATTTTCCTCCTTGTACCATTGCATGGGATGGAAAAGTTGTATCTCCCCTTAGAGGGGCCTAAGGCTGAGTTCACATTGGATGGTTTTTCCAGGGTATCCTCATGTGCTCAGAGGAGTTCCTCAAGCACTGATGCAGGCCAGTGGGAGATACCCTTGTGTGTCTGACCTTTACATTGTCCATCTCACCCCCAGATCTGCTGGCTGCCATGTCTGGCAGGGACTAAGAACTTTTGAATTGGTCTGGTACTGAAATAATAATTCCTTCGTAATTCTCCTTAAAACTGATCTCTCACTTGTATGCTGCTCTTTGGCTGTGTCTGTGGGGATTGAACTCGGAAGAAGGCTAATTTTCCTACTTTCTGTGAAGGTTAACACCTCAAGTTCTTACCTGATGGAATCCATATTGAATGTGCATTTCAGTAATCACATTGAGAAAAAAATCTGGCAAGCAGCTTTACTTCAAATGCCACCTCGTTCCCAAACCTGTTTTCATGGGCTGCATCTTCTTTGTGTACTTGGACAATACAGAACCTTTAGGGGAAGGTGTGGTGTTCACTCTTATGCCACCTGATTCATCAGCAGGATCTTTCCATCTTTATCCTACTATCAGTTTCTTTCCACTTCTCTGTATAGGAAATTATTTGATTGGAAATGCTGAGTAAGGAAGCCTCAAGTTATAGTAGAATTTTATTTATGCTGGAGAAATTAAGCCAGCTAATAGTCTCATTTCTTGTTCTATTTTTCTTCAGTATTTGATTTTTGGTAATTGGCCCAACTTGTGTCCTACTGTGGGAGCTTGGCAGAGAGAGAGAGAGGGATAAAGAGCAGAGAAAAAGATTTGTAGGTGTCAGAGACAGCTTGTGTATGTGCCTGCATACATATGTGAGCTGGCATAAAGCAGGGCTACGTGGATTTTAACTGTTTCAATAATACTGTGATAAATCTCCAGCTAGCTGAGGATGTGACCCAAGGAAGGCAGAAGGAATATTTACAGGTGCTCCAGCAGTGTTTGGTTTCTGGGCAGGGGGGATCAGCAGGCACTTGCTTCCCAAGGATACTTTGTCCATGCGAGGGTGAATCATGTGAGGCTCGGTTGACTCGTGGGTGAAAAAATGGAGTTAGCACAAGCCAAAATGGCAAGGATTTGTGGTCACAAGAGAAAAACAAAATGTACATTTACACAACAAATGTAGGCAGTGAAGTATGTTCTGTTCAGTCCTTTTTGTAATGGTGAAAGGAGGACTTTTGACTTTTTTAAGAAAAGGGAATTTGAACTGGAAATGAAAGCCAATATGTTGCCATCCTACCTCTAGCTGTGATGTTGGCTGATCTGGTAAGTTAAATGGGTAAGTGCATGTGACATTATTAGAGAAAAACTAGGCAAGAGAGGACAGAGTCTTTTAATTGCTCAGAGGAACTCTTCCCCCTGAGTCAGAAATAAAGCTGTGCCTCTACATGCTGTCAATGGCAATATGGTGTTGGTTAATTACCCTCTGAATAGCATCTAATGCACAAGTTGTGATGATCAGTGGTTACTAGAAACCAAAATGACCTTTAATTAGGACAAGTGATTTGGCTGCATCCGGTTTTCAGTAAGTGCTCTCCATCTATTCTAGTTTTCCTTGTAGTTCCAAATGGATGTGTTGGGGTTTTTTTGTTTTGTTGCTTTCCACAAATCTGTTAGCTTGGTGGTGCTTTCTATAATATTTTGGGCTCCAGCTGAGACACAGCTCAATTAGAGTGGAGGGGAGAAAGCCTCATGAAGAGATGGATATTTGATACGCCCCACTGAAAGGCATTTGTAGGGAAGGCACTAAGTTTGTTCAAAAGCATTACCAATTGTAAATACTATTTTTTTTCTCGTTAAAAATGGAAAACCACTTGAAAGGAAATAGCCACGGTGTTTTTAAGCTCCACAACTCGTGTTGCATGCGTGTGATGTTAGGTGGGTGCTGAGTTTGGTGGGGTTTGCAGGGAGCACGCGGCATTCCAGGCGTGCATGGCGAGTGGCTCAGTCCTGCCGCGCTCTGAGGGGTTTCGGGAGCCTGCATCTCTTGTTTAACATGGCAGCTCGGAGAGTCCGGAGAGGTTTAACATGCACGGCATTCGGTTCGCATTTCATTCTAAAAGAGTCGTTCCTGCTCTCTGCGGAGGCTTCAATTACAGAGGGCCAAATGACAGGCGTAATTAAGGCAAGTGGTGGGATACCCGCGGAGCACTCCGGCGTTTCCACCAAGGACTTTGCAAATCCTGGCTCGATTAATCTGTTTAAACATCTGTGCATCCTCTGGTGTGCGCAGCTCACCGCTGGCTCGGCACAGCGCTGCTGGCCGCGGGCCCCGCGCTCCTTGCCGTGCAGCTCACACTCCGGGCTGGAGCCGCGGGGCAGAGCCGTGCCGGGCCGGGCAGAGCCGTGCCGTGCCGGGCAGAGCCGTGCTGGGCCGGGCAGAGCCGTGCCGTGCCGTGCCGGGCAGAGCCGTGCCGTGCCGTGCCGGGCAGAGCCGTGCCGGGCCGGGCACAGCCGGGCCGGGCCGGGCGGAGCAGCG